>PVIU01006551.1:0-49615 GCA_004026605.1 Ondatra zibethicus
TCTCCCTTCTCCTTCCCCCTCTCCCCTTCCCCTGCTCCCCTACTCCCCAGCTCTATCGCCGCCCCCTGGCTTTCAACTTTTGCTTGACGATCTTGTTTGCTTTCAACTTCCAGTAGGATCTGTATATGCTTTCTTTGGGTTCACCTTGCTATTCGGCTTCTCTGGGCTTGTGAGCTAAGTGCTTATTGTCCCTTATTTTATGGCTAGGGTCCACTAATGAGTGAGTACGTACCATAATCATCAAAGCACATTTATTTAAACATTTTTATATCTTTATTTTCTTTAAGCATGACTATGTGCAACTGTATGCCAGAGACAGAGAGAGAGACAAAGAGGAGGTGTATTCTGCCTATCAGTGTGTGTTGTGTTGTGTTTAATGTAATAAAAGCATCAACCTTCATTATCTCCTGTTTTGTACAAAATAACCTTATAAAGCTCAAAATCACGTTTTTGTCTTTTTGTTTATTTTTGTTTTTTTCAGAAAAATGTAATTTTCAGAAATCATATAAATAGGCTATTACACAGATAGAATATAGAGTCATAGGTACAATTGATTACACAGATAGAATATAGAGTCATAGGTACAATTGATTACACAGATAGAATATAGAGTCATAGGTACAATTGATTACACAGATAGAATATAGAGTCATAGGTACAATTGATTACACAGATAGAATATAGAGTCCTAGGAACAGTTCATGTTTATCCAGCTCCACAATGTCTATTCTGAAGTACACTAGAATATCTTTGACACAAGGTATTATAGAACAGTTAAGAACAGTGATTAAAAAACAACCTTAATCACAGCAACAGTCACTTCTCTAAATCCAGTGTCTGATTCAGGATACAAAAAAAAAAAAAAGTCAAACTGATAGTTTTCTCTGTATGTGGAAAATCTAATTTGAAAGTAAAAACTTGAGGCTAGAAATCAAGTTGTAGATAAAACACACAAGCCTTTCATGAATATGGCATGATAATTATGATATACTTGTCTTTGGCACTATGTTAATTGCATATCCTTAAGCATTATTAAGAACTGCACACATATTAAAATTCTGTACCCAAATTTGCTCTATATACTGCTTTTTCTATCTTTATATCCATTTAGTTTGTTATTAACATAAAGCCTGTGATTAGAAATTCCTGTTCCAGGCTTTGATTAGGAATTTAAAGTTAACACCACAACTATGCTATACATTTTTACTGTTTAATATAGTATAATTGGTTTAATATAATCATTGTTATGCTAACTTTTCTAATTTATATTTTGTTACATGTAAATAATCTTGATTCCTGTTGGCTAATTTCTTTGCTTATGTACTTATAAATTTTAAAGTAATTCTTATAACACTATATTGAATGAGTCAATGCATGAACTTAGTGGATAACTTAAAATGAAGAGAAAGGAGAAGCTGATTTGGGAGATGCTGCAAGAACAGGATTTCATCTTGTTAGACATTTGCAATATTTGCTTTATTCCATTTGTGAACCAAATTTGAATTACAAAATTCTTTCTGAATTAAGATCTTAGACTTGGCAGATAATTAACGTCTAAGAAAATGTGTTACATTTCCATGCCATCTTGCAGTTGTGCTTACTTGTAGAAGGCACTGAGAATATATTAATTTATTAAAAATGATTAAGGGTAATAGCATTGGATTCAATTACAAATGAGCAATATTAATTTTAAGAATATGACAAGATAAGGACATAGTATAATTTAGATTGCTTATTAATTACCTGAATATAAAATACTTTCACACCATATGAAATATAATTTTGACATAAATATCTTGCAGTGAAACATTACTTATCTACAACAAGATTTTTCATGATTGAGCCTGTAGGAGTACAGTTAGGCAGTCCATTTTTTCTACCTACAGTTTCTCAGACGAATAGTTACAAGTTGGGTATCACCACAAAGGCTTTAATGTAAGCATATTAGGACTCCAAAATGTTCTGCACACTTCTATATGGAGTTTGTACTTGTTTTTCTAATTGGAACATGTTATACCATAAAGTGTTGCATCACATAAAGTTAGTTTATGAACATAATATGCAAATATTCAATGTAATCAAACGTGGATAAATGACATGTTAAATAATGTGTAACATTTTCATGACTGTAAAATGGAGAATGTATTAGAAACTTGGGGCACCCAAGTTTTAGTGAATTAAGACTTGGACAAAACTCAGTATATTTAAAAGGAGGCAGTTACTTGGTTACAGCAAACATTCTGAAACAATACATTTACTCTTAATTGTGTATGTTTGTTTTACTATTTTGGTAGCATTTGATTTTAAAATTTCATCTAGTAAGTTATATGAGAATATTTTTAAAATATTGAATGTCTCCTCTATTATTGAAATTATTTTTTCTCACATAAGATACCTGATAATAGTTTCATCTCTCTGTACTTCTCCCATTTGCTCTTTTCCTCTCCCACCCTTTTCTCTCTCTCATTAGAAGTCAAACAGGCAGGCTGGAGAGATGGCTGAACAGTTAAAGGCTAGGCTCATAAGCAAAATTAAGAGAAGACAAACAGGCTTTTTTAGGATAATAATATAATATACTATTTTATAAAATAAGCAAATGAAGAAATAGTACCTAAGAGAAGGCACAAGAAGCAGACCAACTTCTTCATAAACTTAGAAATCCCAGAGAGACACTAAACTGAAAGTCATAATATATACAAAAAGGGCATGTAAATTAAAAAAAGGGAGAATAAATTAAAAAAACCCAATAAGTTAAAAAAACTAAATGTTTTGACACAACATTATGAGAAAAAGAACCTCCAAAGATGCTGTTAAGTTCATGTTGTGTTGGTCATCAAATATGTACATGCAGACTATCACGAGGGTAGTTTATTGCTCCAATGAGACTCCCTTGGGGGAAATTACATTTTAATTGACAAGTGATTATCAATTAGAGAGTGCTTCTGTGTTAGGGATAGGGGTATGTGTCCACATCTTTTATTTCTCAGGCCTCATATAGTGCAGTCCCATTGACAACCTGCACATGCCACCTCAATCTATGTGAGTTTATGTATTGATCGTGCTGATTTTATACTAATTCTGCCTCCACTTCTGTAGGCTCCCCTGTGCCCTAGGGTGAGGGATTTGATGGAGGCATCCCAATTAGAGCGTGGGTATTCCAAGATCTCTCACTCTTTGAATAATGTCTCAGTATTTGTACCCATCTGTTGTAAGGGGAAGAAATTTCTCTGATGATGGCTGAGCAAGACACCAATTCATGAATATCACATAATGTCATCAGGAGTCATTTTATTGATACATTCTTTTTAGAGCAGTAGTATTTGGTTTTCCCCTAGGTCCTTGAGTTATCTAGTCTCAGAGGTAGTAATATTTCACTTGTACTTTAATAAATAAAGCTTGATTGAAAATCAGAGTTTAAGACAACCTTCCTGGTCAGCCTTACAAACCAGGAAGTGGTGGCACACACCTTTAATCCCAGTAGCCACATTAGTTTGCAATAGAAACGGGGCAGTAGTGTTGCATACCTGGTTTAATCCCAGCACTAGAGAGTGATATAAAATGGGAAGAAACAGCTCTCAGTCTTAGTATCATTCTGAAGATTCCTGGAGGCAGGATTGCCATTTCAGACTGAGGTAGAGGTTAGAGCTAGTGGCTGGCTGTTTTGCTTTTCTGACCTTCAGGTTGAAGCCCAAAATCAGTTTCTTGATTTTTTTTTAACCATGCTACAGTCAGGTTCTTGGCCACCTAAGCAGTGTCAGGTATGAGTTCCATCTGTGGAGTGGATTTCTGTCAAATCAGATATTTGTTATTCACACAAGATTTGTGCCTCTGTTGTACTAGTATAACTTGAGGGCAGGAGACCATTGTAGATCAAAAGGTTTGTGGCTGTGATAGTTTATGTATTTTCCTTTGGTAGTTTGCAGAGTACCTTCTTGTACCAAAGATGCTAGCACATAGATAACAAGGCTCTATGTAGCCATCAGATCAACTTCTCTGTGTACAATGATCTGTGTAGGTTTTGTCTTCAATAATGGGACCTTCCTCTCAGGTTGTGGAGAACAAGCTATGGTCTTGCCAACACTCTGGATTGTTTGATTGTTTTCATGAGACTCTTTCTTACCAATAACCCAATTAGGTACAACAAAATTCTGATACTGGAAGCTTCATTTGGTAACACAAAATAATTAACTGGGGTCTGTCTTCCCATTATTTGATGATTTCAGTCAGATCGACTCCATATATGTATATATTTTGGGAAACTTCTACTGTATTAAATTTTCATACTACCCCTCAAATGCCCCTTCATTTTAGCTATCTGTATCCCCTCCTTCATCCTCTTCTTCCCCTTCCTCTCCACTTGATTCTCCTGTTTCTGTTACCACCATCTACTCATAACTATCATTCTATTTCCCTATCCAATGGAGATCTGTCTGCACATATTCACCAAATTCCCTTACTGTCTATCTAACCTCTGTGGTTCTATGAATTTTGGATTGGTTACTATTGACTTAACAACTAATATCTACATATAAGAATATATATCATAATTTTCTTTCTGGGTCTGGATTACCTACATTAGGATGATCTTTTGTTGTTGTTCCATCCATATACCTGCAAATTTCTTGGTTTTTTTTAAAAGTTGAATAATACTCCATTGTGTAAATGCATCACATTTTCTTTATTCTTTTGTTGAGGGATATCTGGATGGTGTTTCAGTTTCATGAGATCCCATTTATTAATTTTTGCTTTTAGTTTTTGTGCTAATGGTGTTCTGTTCAGAATGTCCTTTCCTGTCCCAATGAATTCAAGGCTACGTCCCATTTTCTGTCCTATCAGTCTCAGTGTATCTGATGGTCTTTGATCCATTTTGACTTGACTTTTGTGCAGGGTGATAAGTATGGATTTATTTGAATTCTTCTACATGCAGCTGCCCAGTTTGACCAGCTCCATTTGTTGAAGATGATGTTTTTTTTTCGGTGTATATTTCTGCTTTCTTTACCAAAAATGAGGTGTCCATATGTGTGTAGATTTATGTCTGTTCATCAATTCTATTCTATTGATTGACATTTCTGTTTTTGTGCAAATGCCATGCTTTTTTATTGCTATCATTCTGTAGTAAAATTTGAGTTCAGGGATAGTGTTATCCCCAGCAGCACTTTTATTGCTTGGGGTTGTTTTAGCTGCCTTAAGCTTTTCAGTTTCCATATAAGACTGATTTTTTTTAAACTTTCAAGATCTGTAAAAAATTATGTTGCAATTTTGATGGGTATTGCATTAAATCTAAAGATTGTTTTTGTTTAGATGACAGTTTTTACTATGTTAATCTTATCGATCCGTGAGCATAGAAGATCTTCCCATCTTCTGATAGTCTTCAATTTCTTTTTTAATGTCTTAAGGTTTTTATCATATAAGATTTTCGGTTTCTTGGTGAGAGTTACCCCAAGATATTTTATATCATTGAAGTTATTGTGAAAGTTGTTTTTTTCTGATATTTTTCAGTCTGTTTGTCATTAGTATGTAGAAGACTACTGCTTTTTGAGTTAATTTTGAATTCATCTATTTTATAATTTGAAATTATTGCTTAGTTCCATATTTGCTTTTGAGTATTATTACCTTAAAATAATTTAGGAACAATCATGAATATTACATTATAATGTTAGTTTTTGTAATTCTGATATAATAATTAATATATGCATTATTTAATCTTGACAAATCCTATTCTATAGACTACACTATTGGTCTTACATGCATACTCCAAATTCTTTACCAACCTTTCATACATTGTTCACTCAATAAGTAGCACTTGTTCAAGATGGTAACTAAGTATCCTTTGAACTATGTTTGCAAACAGCTAGTCTACTAATAGAATAGCTTATACTGTTTTTGCTTTTATAACTTCTATGTTCCTTTTTTCTATACATGTTACCAACGCATGGCTATCAACGTAATATATCCCACAGAAGAGATGCCAAATAAATGTGCTTATTGTGATTTTTGTTTGTACACTAATTAAATGTCAACACTGTCAAAAAACATAAATGTGTGAATTAATAACTAACAAGACATTCTGCTTTAGAAGTTGTAAAAAGTTCTGCCAGTATATAAGTAACGTGCTTTAAAATATAAAAAAATCTTCACACATACAGACACACACACACACACACACACACATATATAATATCTAAGAATTCCAATTAGAAATTTAGGGTACTACCCGGTTTTACCTTCAATCAAGACAATGTAGAAAGCATGCTCACAAATAATCATGCACTCTTACAGATCCTCCCTATTTAAAACAATCATGGTTATAGTAGCCATACGCTGTGTGAGCCTTTGTCAATTTTCACTTGTATGTTCAAGCATTGAAAAGCTGGTATACCAACCAACCTTGTCCTCTTATTTTCCTTATCAGAATACTGGTCTTGATTTGTAGCTAACAAGAACACACTCTATCCTGAGTTTGTAGAAATGCATAAAGGGAAATGCCAGCAGAATTAATTGGAGAGACACACCTTCCAGAACAGTTCCTTCTAAAACTTTCTATGACTCCGTATGTATTACTTGACTCTCTTGTACTTGGGTCTTCTGCTGTGAGCTGAGTGTATGTTAGTTGTTCTTTCATTTTGATTATATGTTGAGCTCCTCCTTATGATAGATATTATCTATGATACCAAGCATACAGGGGAGAATGAGACTAAGTTGTATGCTCATCAGTCCCATTTTCAAACAGAGTTTCCTTCATATTGCTTTCCACTGAGTGCTGTAAACTGTACAAAGCTTAACAAAATGTGAGCTTTATTCTGAAAGAATTTATAATTCAATGCAACAGAAACCTATGTACTTTTATTGTTAAAGTTAATCTAAATTGAGGCCTTCAAAATGTATGAACTATCCCAAAACCCCTGAACATGGACCAAGTGTTTAAAACAGTGTATATTTCCTATTGACCAATCTGACTATCCTTCAAAATTATGAATCTTGCACACTCTCTTCCACCGTTACTTAATAACCCATACAGTGATTTTTTTCCTCAAATTTCCTGAATATATGTTAGTGGTGACCCTGTCCCGTGCATTAATTATTATGAAGCATTATGAGGTATATAAACCAAAGGACCATGCAGTAGTAAAGTACTCATTTCAACTATCATCGCCCGATTTTATGTCTGTGACCTTGAAAATAATGATGTTCAAGTTACCCCAGTTAATTACAGCTTAACATTTGCAATTGTCAAATAAACATGTAGAGGCATAGTATAAACAACTGCTAATGCCTCTTCTTCTAAGTAAGTAATCTGAGAAGATAAAAGCAATATGCAAGTCGATCATGAGAATCTAGGATGATTTTGTTATCTATTGATGATATTCTTGAAAAATTTTAAAGTGCCATGCCCATTCAACTGCTTAGATAATGACTGGTTCTATTAAAGTCACTAAACTAATAGACTTAAGGAAAGATGCTAAACCAACATAACTAAGCATTGAAGGAAAACATTTCTCCTCTCTTGGGGTTTAGTAATCTACTTTATATTTCAATTCCTCTGTATTAGAATTATATTATTACAATAGTATTGACTTTTTTTCCAAAATAGAATGTACTGCCTTAGCAGAGTTTTTAAAAATGTCCTAACAAAAGGTAAGTGATTTGCTGACAAATCATTGCAGCTCTACAGGGCAAAAATGCATTCATAGCCAATATGAACTTAGAATAATAAAGTAGGTCAGCAGCCTGCTAAGTGCTGTGGTTTCTCTTTGCCATCTTTCTGTCCATTAGGAAAGTCTGCCTGGTTAACAACCCTTGTTCAACAAACATGGCCCCTCTCCAAAGGAAGAGTTCATAAAGTGTTTTCTTCCTTTTTTGGGAATACTTGATGGGACTAAGCATACAGAAACAAATTCTGATGTCTATTTTGTTTGTAGATAATATTTGTAGTGCAGAAAACCTTAAATTGAATTACAGTTCTTTAGAGCAGAAGAATAAAACACTTGCTATATTTGCATATATATGTGTATATATTTGCATATATATATTCGACTTTTACTTTGCTAAGTTACTTTAGAAATTAATGACCAAAGCACAAGACTTGTAGTTTACTTGTTAGAGTACTTTCCTAGTATGTACTAGCCCATGTGTTCAGAACATTGGCTTAGATCTTCAACAACACTTAGAATTATTGTGATGGCAGACAAGTTTATTCTAAGAACTCAGGAGGTGGAAGCAGGACAATCAAGACAATCCTCAAGGCACAGGGAGAATTAGAAAGCAACGTGGGATACGTTGGAGCCTGTCTTAATCAAACAAGCAAAAAAAATGAACAACGCATAAGTTCTAAACCTATTATTCTTTTGTAGGACCATTCCTCTTTATTTTTAAACCTTGTATGTATTTTGAAAGAAGTTCAAATAACTCAAGCTTCCTCAAAATGTGCCCGGGAATCTCTAGTGTTGGAAATACAGTACATATATGTTATATCTTGCCCATTATTGCACTGACTCTTAAATATAAGAAACAAATGGTTAGAAGAAGCGTCTGTTATGGAATCACCTTAAGAGCACCAACTAAAGTTGATGAAGGAACCAACTGTTAAGGACTGGCCTTGACAAAAATACATCTTACAAGGGTAGGGGCATGTGAACTGAGGAAATATAAGTAAAGAATATAAAGACACATAAAACTAATGAGACAGAAAACATAGAAAGTATCAGGAGCGTATTCCAATGATTGAAATCCTGATACTTGCCCACGTTTATTTTTCCACAGCTTTTATACCCAACAGAAATGGGGGGAGAAGGTAACAAAAGACTTTATAAAATGATACGAAGATAACTCACACATTCAATGGCCTTATCCCTCTGAGACATCAAATCCTTAACATTCTGTCCTCTGGGTAGCTAAGGTGCTCTAAGTCACTGCACTGAAGACTGCCCTTCCATGCTTGACCTCATGGTTAGAAGAGAAAGAGAAGAAGTACGTTTGCATATCCTGACCGCCAGTTAGGATGGCATTGAGCTATTTTAATTTCAAAGGAGCCAGGCAACCACCTCCTGAGTTAGGAGGTGCAATTATGCCTGTCAGTCTCCAAACTCTCTGACCATCAGACAAGGGGGAAATGTGCCTGCATTTTTCGGCCTCCACAACCAATTACCATGCAGGGCACTGCTTTCCTTCTACACAAATTTCTCTATCTTGTTGAATTAGTTTTCAGCTATGGCCTTGATGCATGCTGTTGAAACTTTCACAAATGCCATGTAAAATTTTGTGCATCATGAACTCAGCTCTGCAGAATGAAATGAACATAAAATGCACATATTTTCTATTTTTTTCTGAAAAATGAAAGACTTACTTAGAAATTAAAACACTTTATCCACTGGCAACAAACCAGAGGCATTGACCAGAAAAGCTGTTTATCAAATCTCATGAGTCACTCTAAAAGCACCTTATTATTATATTTGTAACCCCATCTAGCCTCATCCATGGTGAGCCACACAGGGTACATGTCCTCAGAAACCAAATCTTGAATTGTGTGGACCACTTCAATGATTTGGGAGATCATGGATGTACATAGAAAGCCCCAGAACCTTATATATTTTTGAATGATAAGATTTCTTCTTTTACTATTGCCATAAATCTAAAGATATCAGGCAATAAGAGGTTGTGATAATGTCTCCTATATTGTACATTATATATATTTGTGATTCCTGAAAATATTTTGATTTCATATGGGCTATAATCAAGTGGTTCCATTGTTTTTATTGTGTGAGTGGGAATTAATAGAAAATGAAATGGATGTTTCTTTACTACATATGACTCCACTAACAGCTAAACAGACATCATGCAATTTATATAGACTTCTTATGTTTCCAAAATGTGCAAGATTAGCAGTTTCCATTATATAGAAAGATATCTCTTTATAAATATGCAAATGAACTTGCCTATTTTATAGGAGAAATCTTATATTTTATGGGAAATTATACAGTTACTACCCATATGGAGACTATTCTGTCATTTTTCTCTTATTTCATTTTTTGCCTGTCACAACACTGATATAAATGTTATTCTGGAAATATACTGCAGAATTAGAAGCATGAGTAAGCTGTGTCCTAAGTGAATAAGTAAGCTGTGTCCTAAGAAATAACATCAGGAATGCTTCCTGAGTCACAATGTGAATATTTCATAATCCCACTACAGAATTCTATTTTTAGTATTATTTATTTTTTTAAATGTAACAATCTAAAATGATATTTTTGTGACAAATTTAATTTAATTCATAATTTCATGAATAATTTAGTTCATAATTTTACTTGCCTTCCTACAACTATTACTGCTATAGGTGATTCCATTTCCAGTCATTTTATACTTTGAAGATACAAGTCGAACCCGGCACAATCAACATTCAAATACTCTTCTAGTCAGAGGCCTCTGAAATCTAGCTCTGCTCAGGAAAGATGAATGAGAATATGTCTCTCCTCTACCTTCGGCTATCTCATACCATACAGTAATGGGAACGTCCCCAGTGCGCCAGGATTAGGTACTGCATTTGTACATGTTTGCTGATGAAAACTACAAAAGAAAAATTTGGGCTTCTGCCATGCTACATTTGTGACTCACAAAGCACACACCAGTGAAAAGCAATGCATTCTCTATTGGTACCATTTTCAGGGCTATATTATAAAGTCCAGAAAACTGTCTCTCAATATACCACCAAATTGGAGAGAAATTATAATATCTACTATAAAATCAACAAAAGTAAAGTAATTGACATATACCTTATATAGCCTGGACCATTATGACTGAAATGATAATCCTAGATCTCTCTGGGGAAGGGCTCCCAGAACACAATGGAACTGGGAATACAGTAATGCTGGCTACTTGGCACTTGCTTTCCATAAAGCAGAATGCTGAGATTTGAGTCTGCATGTTAGCAGAAGTGATGGGAGTCCACCTTGGCCAAACTTAAAGAATGGTTTGTATAGGGTTAAGTATTCAGAACCTGACAGCAAACATGCCTACAATGTAAAAGTAAATCTGAGTGGTATCACTGTTAAGGAGACCCATATTTATGCCCTGGAATATATTACCAGCTCCCAGCTCTCTTACCTAGACCATCAATGTGGTCTAGGGAAGTTGGTCTAAGATCTTTGTGTCTTGATTTTATCTTTTAAAAATGGTGACAACAATACATAGAGTAGTCATTACATAACACAATATGCAGTATGTATTATGAACATTTGCAATTTTGTTTAGGTTGGGGTTGATATCTCTTCTCTATAAGTTGCTATAGAATATTTTTATTTAAAACAAATGTTGTTTGGTTTCTTAGCTATGTTTTCTTTTACTCTGACAAAATAGCCTGGCAGAAACAACTTAAAGGAAAGAGATATAGCTGGTTGCAATTCCAGGTGATAGTCCATTGCGATGGGGAGCCCAAGGTGTCAAAATGTAAAGCAGCTACATTGTATTCAAAGTCAAAAATCAAAGAGCAATGTATTAATGCAAGCAATGAAACAGGGAAAACTTATATTCTAGGGAAACTCCCATGTTCTTGCTTCTGTGACTCCCCTTCATATGAGCTAAAACAAACCCATCTTTCCAAAGTGATGTGCTGCAGGACAATGGTCTGTATCCTGTCAATTATATTTGAAATAAATGCTAATTGGCCAGTAGCTAGGCAGGAAGTATAGGCATGGTGAAATGGAGGCAGGGCAATGAGAGCAGGAGAATTCTGGGAAGGGAACGCATTCTGCAGTCATGACCCAGCCACAGAAGCAGAATGTTACTGCCTTGCCGAATAAGGTACAGAACCATGTGGCTAACATAGACATGAATAATGGGCTAGTATAAGTTATAAGAGTTAATAAGAAGTCTGAGTTAATAGGCCAATCAGTTTATAGTTAGTATAGACCTCTGTGCGATTTTTTTGGGGACTTAACTACTGTGGGATCCGGGCAGGACAGAGAACCTCAGACAACAGTGATCTTTTTGAGGGCATTTTACCACAGAAGCAGGGAAAAAACAAACACACAAACAAACAAACAAACAAAAAACCAAAAAGCTAAGAACAGTTGAGGATGGAACTCAGGGGGCAGAAGGCTATTCTTGTGTGCATAAGGCCTAAACACATTCAGTCCCTAAACATGGCATGTTCCACAATCTCAGAATTGTGGAAGTGGAGACATTAGATGAAGAAATTCCAGGTTGTGTGTATTTGTGTGTGTGTATGTGTCTGAGAGAGAGAGAGAGAGAGAGAGAGAGAGAGAGAGAGAGAGAGAGAGAGAGAGAGAGAGAGGGAGAGAGGAGAGAGAGAAGGAGAGAGAGAAAAAGAGAGAGAGGGAGAGACATACGATTATATATGGTATAAACTTAGAGAAAGAATCTACAAAAGTTGAATCCACAACTGCTTTAACTTTGCTGCCATCTGCAGAATATTAAACAAAAGTCCCCAGGCCACAAATGTACGTGGAAGGAACATTTCGAATGAGAGAAACACTAGTGACATATACTAATAGTTGCAAGAAGGATCCAGAATTGCATAACTCTCCCTCTGGGATCCACACCACAGAGATGAGTGACAGACTATAAATAGAATACATTCAGTCTTGCTTACTATTGTCTTCTGTTGAGGTGAAAAATGTTGAACTGAATAGCCTGGTGTAAATTTTAAGAAAATTTAACTCATAAATCAGTACTATACTATTACAAATGAGTTCAGTCAGCCCCCTAGCTCCTTTACCTTGCACTCTTAAATGGTAATATTTAGAGAGGAGATGTTAGCTATTTGCATAGAATTTTACAGAAATCATGAAAAATTTGGAACTGTTTTCAGGGTATATGACAATGGTTTACAAAGACAACAAACAAAGACATGGCAAATTACAGCTTCTCTTGGGATGCTTGATTCATTAGAGAAATTGTTTCAGAGAAGTTCTGCATGGTCAGAAGCACTGATGAATAAAAACAATTTATGGCATATGGTCTCCTTTTATTTCACACATATGGATATATATCAGATGTTACTGAGGAACCTATCAAAAGTACATTTAGATATATTACCTTGTGAATAGGCAACAATAGAACTGAGTGGGGTAAAACTTGATAATAACCTTACCACCATCCAAAGTTGAACGCTGACAAGACTATTGGCATGAAAGAAAAATATGAGGTATACATATGGACTTTGGTTTCTGAATGGGGTAAAATTTGATTATGACTTTACCGTTATCCAAAACTGAAGATAAGACTGTCGACATGAAAGGAAAAGTGAGATGTACATTGATTGTTGACTCCAAATCTTTGATGATTTTGGCATGTTGAGCATAAGCTGGCTAAAGACATCAAAGGCACAGTGAAATCAAAGCAAAGCATATGCTAAGTCTTAGAGTTACATTTAATGAGGCCTTGTTAAGGAAGAGAATAAACTAGGTCTGTTAAAAGGATTTTTATTTGGTAACGAGAGTGTCTTATAACAAGTTGGGGGGGCGAGGGGAAAGATGAAACTGAGAATTCAACAGGCTTCAGCTAAAGGCATGATGACTTAGACTACTGTCTCTGTAATTTTGAAATGTGCCAGTAATTGAAATATTGGTCATGTTAAATAAATTAGAAATTTAAAGTAAGTTTTCTAAGGAAAAAGTACTAACTATGTCTTAATCAGGCAGAGACATTGTACTCTTTCTGACATTTGAAACTTGCTGATTATCTCTTTCAGTTCCTAAAATGATAGCTTCAAAAGTAATTTATGTCCATTCATAAGTCCATTTGTGTGCGGTTAAATCCATTGTTTCACATCGGTGATTAAATTCTTGTTTCAAGTAGTGATCTTCTTAATAATCTCACTTGATTATTTGTCAGCATGTGTACAAATTAAAAAAAGATTAAAATGCATGTACACATTAAAATGCATGTATTTTAATGCATTATAATGCATTTAATACATGGAAGGGCTGTGTTTATAAAATAAGAATGGGGGCTACAAGAGGAGAAAGATCACAAGATGGGGATTAGAGAGGTGTGAGGACTACATGTGATGTGACATGTGACATGAAAACATCATTGGAGGAAACCGGGAGAAAGGAGGGGGGAGTTGTAGGGAGAGGGAGTGAATAGTGAATGTGTGTATGTAAATGCCACAATAAAACACATTAGTTTACATGTAAAATTTAATGTCATTTTAAGATGAAAGCATATGTGTATTATAAAATCTAGAAAGATTGTAGTATACAGTATGGAGTTGTACCAAGTGGAAAAATATGTCATTATTTTTAGAGACATTTTTTACACTTATTTTATTGAAAATATTTTTCATACAACATATTCTGATCATAGATTTCCTTCCTGAACCCCTCCCAGGTCCTCTCCGCCTCCTTTCCCACTCAGATTCACAAAGTTCTGTCTCTCATTAGAAAAAAAACAAGCATCTAAGTAATAAAAATAAAAGAAAATAAGATAAACCAAAAAGAAATAAAAATCAGAATTTGCAGAATTTCTCTATGTAGCCCATCTTATGATTTTACTGTATTTAGTAGATGAGGTTAAATCACTTGGGACAGATCATGTTGATGAAATATTAATTGTTAAACATTGAGGCATAGGATCTCCTGCAAGATATCAACATCTTTTAAATATTTCTTATATTTTCTTCACTACTAGTAACAAGGAAAATATTATTGTAATGAAATATTCTTCTAGATTTAAGTAATCATAAAACAGTTTCCATTAGGAAAACAATGTGAGAAAAACTGAGCTACTGTTTAATTTATAAAATGAAAAATAAGTGTGGCATGTGTCACAATTGATTCCATTAAAAAAAATTTCATGCCCTTAATCCCCGCACTCAGGAGGCAGAGGCAGACGGATCTCTGTGAATTACAGGCCAGCCTGGTCTACAAAGCTATTTCCAGGACTGCTAGGACTGTTACACAAAGAAACACTGACTAAAAAATTCAATAATAATAATAATAAAAATAATAATTAATAATAATAATTTAACCTTGAGTGTTTGCACCTGATATTTTTACAAAGTAAAATATGTAATTAGTTTGCTAAGAACAGATATCTCTACTTAGTTTTATTAAGAGGTAATAAAGAGGTTAGTTTATCTTTACTAAGATTAGGTTTTATTCCCTTTGTCTTTATGTATATGAGTGTGTAGGTGTGTATGTGTATTTATATATAAATATATACTTATTATAAATATATTAATATATAAATAAAATTAAAAATTAATATCCATATATTTATATATAAATAAAATATATAAATTACTGCTTCTCTTGTTCACATATCAAAGAGCTTGTGCCTGGAGAAGAGTGATTCTGGCTTCCTCAGGAGCCATTATTTTTCTGGTGGGTTGTCATTCGTCAGGTCTTTTTAGGCAACCATATTTTTGAGACTTCACTGTTGCAGTTTCACTTTCATATCTGAAGATACTACTACAGAGCAGATGTGTTGGTTTCTGGATTTTAAACTCCTACCCCATGATGTTGTCCCAGGCTTTATGTGTAGGAGTTGTCTTTTGGACGTATCAAGTGGGACTGGAGACCCACAAGTATCCTTTGTGCTTTGACCACTGTGTTTTTCTGTAATATATCCTATATGCTGCCAGGAAACCTTCTTCATTAGGGGTGAGAGCTGTACTTATTTGTGGGTGTAACTGTTTAGAACACAGTTAGAAATTACACTGGTTTAGATAACTGTCAGCAGGAGGTTTTTCTCTAGTTTCCATGGCATCACCAGCCATGGGCACTCAGCCATGTTTACCTAGCTGGACATGAATTTTTTTCCTACAGATGAGAAAGCCATTGTTTACTGCCAATGTATAAGTACCACAATTCTACCTTTCAGAACACCTTCCTGTTCTGGTCATTGTGTTGTCTCTTCAGCAATACCCTCTTGAGTTTTCTTTCATGAAATAAATAAAAAACGTAGACAATTGTTTGAAGGGTAAGGCGAAACAGTTCATTCATTTGTCATGGATCATTTGTCAGTTCATCCATTATTCTCTTCCTTTAGACTCAGACCCGACCAGAATTCCTTTTCTTCTATTTATTTATAAAAGGATAATCAAATAAACAAATGTAAAATGAAAGTGGGAGAAATTAGCTGTATACATGAAATCCTGCACATTGAGTTAAAATTGTTTTATATAAAAATTTGTATGAGAACTTAACTCTTTGTCATTCTGTTTCAATAAGAGTATGGCCTTCAAGCAACTTTGCAACTCAGAAAGGACCTACTAAAGCAATAAAATTACTTAAAAATATGAGACATGTCTGAATCAACAGAGTTAAGGAAGATGCTTTCTTTCTTCAAGGAGAAGATAATTCATTCATGTTAACATTGAGATGTTACTGAAAAATAGTAACTATCTACTGTAGAGAAGCAGTTCAATTCTTAGATTTTTCAATGTTAACATACTTTGTCTACTGTACTTTTCATATCACCTGTTGTTGAGAAACATCTAAAAGCAAGATCTAATCAAAATATTTAGATCTAATCAAAAACTTTACTAGAACAATAGCCATAGTGAACATTCATCATTATTCATGGAACTTGAAGCCCAAGGTTTATATCCTAAATATTGCAGATTAAGAAAAGCTTTATTAATTATTCAGTAAGCAGCATCCCTTTCACTCCAAAGACAAATAAAAGTTATATATATTTTTCTTAAATTTATTGTTAGAAAGTGGTTCTTCACTTTTATGTGTTTAGTGCCCATGGTGCTGTACAAAATATATAGCAAATTATCGCAAATGCATGTAGATGTAACACTCTTTTCCACACCACAGGCCAAGTTTTAGCTACTTATTTGCCTAATATTAGGATGTATTAAATGCTATCTCTGCCTATCTATATGTCTGTCTATCCACCCATTCGTCTGCCTGCCGGTCCATCCATCCACCAACCCATCCATTCATCTATCGATTCATCTATCTATCTATCTATCTATCTATCTATCTATCTATCTATCTATCTATCTACCTACCTACCTACCTATCTATCTACCTTTCTATCTGTGCTCAATACTTTATTGACTTCGTTTTTGAGAAACTATTTTAAAAACTATCTGATATGGTAGAGAAATCAATTAATAAAAGGTCTTGCTTTCCTAACCACTTTTCTTTAGAAAACAAAACATGGAGATTTATAAAAAGCTATTGTCAGGGGGCACAAATCCTATTAAGAAATGGAGAGCAGCAAAATAGAATACTATGACTCAGGTCAAAGTTTATTTAAGATAGAAGAGCTATTCTAGGCCAGTTCTAAAGTTAGCTGTTGAGTAGAGAATACAAGGAAATGAAGGAAAAGGCTATTGATAGAGAAAAAGAATAGTCTAGGGGGAAATCATAAAAGCTGTAAAGCTGGATAGTATGGCTCAAGTGGGGAAATGACATTGGGAAGACACTCAGAATACATTCTAATCAAAATAAGCCTGAAAACACAAAATTACTTTGAATTAGGTTTAGTATGGACAGTCATATGAAACCTAGTCACCTCTGATGTGGAAACCCCTTCCAGAGCCATGAGCAGAAATGTTGTGCTATTTTCTTATCTTACAGAAAGAATGCTATCATCAGGTACCAAGGGTCAGGAGAATGAGCATATGTCTAAGTCAGTCAATAGAAGGCATTGGTTCAGTAGATCAGCATAATGTCTTTCAGTATGGAAAAAACACATTAACTAACTGGACAGAACAACACACAGCATCAGGGAAAGTTTGACTTGAACTATGGTGTCCATCAATGGAGAAATAAGCTCATTTTGTCCTAGGGAGAGCAAGGACAATAGGGTCCTACAAGAACATCTCAGATGTATATGAATACACATGTTGTATATTTTCTGAAGTTGGTAGGTGATTATATAAAGGACATGAATTTTTATGATCATGAATGTGAGGAATGCTAAGAACTTTTAAGGCCATAATTACTAAGCATATATTGCATTGAATAAAGAAAGAAAATTTAAGGTACACTAAGTGTCTTCTGTAGAGCACTGTTGGTACTATATTCAATCCTAAGGGATTCCAGAACCAACACCACTTGTTAATTGCTATTCCATAAGTTCATTATGATGCCCTGGAATTTCAGGATCAGTGAAGAAAAACCAGGACAAATACTTGGTTTCTGAAACTCTTGGAGCATTAATGAAACTGGAGCTTTAGATTTATGTAACTTCCACCCCTATTTGAAGACAGCTTTATTATGTGTTTGTACATATGCATGTGTGTGCCCACATATGTACATGTGTATCTGCATATTTGTACATGTGTATATGTACATGTGTATTTATGACATTATTAGAGATCAGTAAATCATTTTCTTCTGACAATTCTGTTATTCTCTTTCTTGGGCATCTCTTACAAAAAGTCCTTAAAGTATTCAGTTTATTTATAATTATAAAATGGCATTATTAGTAATCTGCTTTAAAATGCTAATGCAATTTTAAAATAATATTACACTGGTCATCTGGATGCCTTTACTTTTCAAACCTGAATCAAGTCTTCACTGTTTCTGGTCTATTTGATTGACACCACTCAATCTTTTTCATGATATGATACTTGAGAGTAGATTAACTGCATGGAAACAGAAAAATTGCTCAAGGTGAAGGAGGAGACGTTTGCATTTTACCTTAATTTTTTATGGTCAAGTTAAAATATTATTTTTAAATGTCTCCTTGGTACTTAAGTATTTATGATATTACAGATTTTTGTTATAGAAAAAAATCACACAGTCCTAAAATTAGCCCTCACATTTAACACCATTATATTTCCCCAATATTTTTATATTTTTCTTTGAACTTTGGTTTTTCAAGAGTGTTCTGTAGTCATAATGTATATGCAACTGAAATTGAGATTTCAAGTATTAGAAATTGATTGACCAGAAAAGACAATACAATAATAAACTCATGGGAATATAATTTTGTCACTTTACAGTTATATTTTAATGAACTAGTGGTAATCTGAAACATGAAGGATCCATTTACTCAAAGCATAATTGTGAGACAGAGATGTAAACTAATTTCTACTGAAATAGACCTTCCTGTTGTATGAGTTGTAGATTCTTTTCGACAAAAGGAATATATTCAAAGTCTCTCAAGGAATGCTCAGAAGAAAGCAAAATATTCTCATACGTGTTTCTTTTCATCAAGTATTTGACAGCTGCGACTGGTTTTTGGCACAGATTATGATGTAGAGATACAATTTAAATGCATATTTCTCCTGTAACTGCAGAAATAGGAAGCACAGCCGTTGCTAAAGGCTAAAGGGAATGTTCTCCTTTAATGTCTGGGCTAGCTATTTATTAAGAATCCCACAGTGCACATCATCCTGTTACTCTTCACCAGTACATATTTCTATTCCTAAGATCATGTTAATATTATGTCACGTAAACCAGAGTTCTCTGTAGCTAATATCACTCACTCACTACAATGGTGCAATAATGCAGATGCATTATTCTCATGCCTCATTAGTTAAAATCTGAGGCATCATTGTCTGTATAATCACTGTACCTCTTCTGTCGGGTTTAATCCAAACACAGAACATTACTCCAAAAATCAACATTGGACATGATGTGTATTTTTCTTTACAATCAATGTAGAATCCATCCCTCGGTGTCTCTGCTTCCTGGTACTAACATTATTGTACAACTGTCTTCCATAGCATTGTGCTAGGATTAGTCTGTGTTATCAGTTAAATATAGAAGTGACGCCACTCTGAGAATAGGTCACCTATTGTCTTGAGTCCTGTCTGAGTTCATCTTTTTTTAGTAGAGCCAACTGTTCCATATGGGGTGCTGTACTGCATTAGCCTTCCCTTAGTGACTCTTTAATCGTATTAATAAGCCTTTTTCCTTGTAGACTCACAACTTAGCTCAGGATTGAAGGAGGTAGGCAAATATTAGCCTTGAATTAAAAATCATCTAATAATTATGATAAACTGAGGATGCAAATACTGTCCTTTAAAGAGTCAGGTGATCTTGACAAAGAGACACTGGAGTCCCCTGGAGTACAAGCTCCATTTCTTCAAGTCCCTCCTTCCAAGGTCTGCCAATGGACTTAAGGACACAGTGCGACAAACCAAGGGATCTAAAGCTGCTGATAGTTTCTGTATTCATAAAATTCTTAAATAACTCAGGAGAAACCACTTAATAAAATATAAATGCTTCTTCCCACATCAAATTGAATGAAGTTATTTTCTTCTGTTCATCTCCTTATTTTATAATAACTTATTAGCTCAGGAATAAAATTATCACTGTTCCATTTTCATTATATTGCCATTGGCTGTCTCTATAAGGAGATCTACAAAATTTAGTACATTGACCCAGTATAGGAAGTAAGGAAATGTAATCTCTTTGTGATAGTTAATATTGTCAACAGGACCCAGAGTCCATCATGAGAAATTCCTCTGGGAGTACGTGAGGGATTACTTAGATCATAGTCACTTTAGTCACTGGCACTGAGATTATAACTGTAGAGAGAAGATCTACACTGACTGGTAATTTTCAGCATAGACTCAGATACAAAGAGGTCTAATAGAAAAAATTATTCATTTTTTGGTTTGCCTGATTATCAAATCTTGTTCACAGGTTCTCTACTCTGCTCACTGCTGTAATTGTCCCTTCACATGGGAACCCTGCTATTCCCATGCTGTCAGAAGACTTTCCAATGTGGCTTTCTAGAAATCTTCAGGCCTTTAGCTCCAGTCTGGTTCATCAGCCTCATGGACTGAGTTATGGGTCCACAGTATCATGAAAACAGACATTTTTGGACTAACCATTCCAAAACATCTAAACCAAGTTAACGAGTTCCCTTTTTAAATATATTAATTTATCCCCCACCCCGTAACTCTAGAGAACCCTAAAAACATTTCACAGTTGTTAAAAAATAAAAGCACAGGCCTTTCTCTCTTGCTTTAGCAACAGGTGTTTCGGCTGAGAGTAACAGCTGGAGCATCAGTGTAGCCAGTTGAGTTTAGATAAGGAATTCATCGTTGGTTGCACGCGCCGGGTTTAAAACTGACTGAACAGATGCAGAATGGCTCTTAGAAATCTATTGCCAATGTGAAGTAAAATCTGTGGGAAGGAGATCTGTGCCATAAGGCGTCTTTCTCACCAACAGTCTCAGAAGCCATAGAGCAGATTGTTGCCACCAGCACTGCAGGGGCATCGGCAAAGACCTGCATTGGTATGCATGTCACTCAAATATTTGTAAACACAGAGAAAACTGCATCTTCAAGGATCTTTCCAGCACAGAACAGTTCAAGAAATTCAGATAAAATGTTGAAATTATTATAGCCCTTTGCGTTTTCTAGTTCGCAAGAAACCTACTGGGAATGAGGATTGTGTTGAAGGTTTGAAACGGAAATGCATACTCTTTAACAGAGATCAAATTTAATTTATTGAACGTCCTCTTCAGAACTTGCTATAAAAATCAGTTATTTTAGTTAAAGTCTTTTGCTTTAAATTAATTTATACAATAAAATTTAAAAATTAAATTATGTTAGTAAATTTGCATTTATGTGCTTAATAACTAATTTATATATACATTTACCCCTTAACTTTGGTATCGTAGCAGTCAATACAAATGTACTTATGAATCAAATATTTTATATGATTTGTAATTTTTTAATATCTTCTAAGTATTATTAAATAATTTTATTGCCACACTGTAGCATTTGAAAATTAAAATTGAAATCTAAAAGTTTCAAGTTCCCGAAAATATATCTTAAATTAAATGCAATATAATATTTGGTCTGAGAAGAGGAGAGGGGAAACAGTAGGGAATTAAGAAAATTTATTTTACCATTTTACCATATATCTATATGAATTGTTTTTTTCTTACTATAGTAAAGGTATTTACGATTCTGATAATAATAATACTAATAATATTAATAATAATAATAATGCCTCTTTTTTGTTTTTTTGAGACAGGGTTTCTCTGTAGCTTTGGAGCCTGTTCTGGAACTAGCTCTTGTAGATCAGGCTGACCTCCAACTCACAGAGATCTGCCTGCCTCTGCCTCCCAAGTGCTGGGATTAAAGGGTGTGCCACCACCATCCAGCTTAATATTGCCCTTTTATATTACATGGCACATACTGGGAGGGAAGATTGGAAAAAACCAGAATCAAGAAAACACAAGCGAGCTAATATTTTAGAACTCATTATATAATACATAGTAGGTCAAATTACTAAATTGTACATAAAGTGATAGAATTGAGTCAGCCTGCAGAAAAGGTTATCACTCCCAGATTTTAGAAATAAGCTTTGCCTTCATCAAAATTTCTGCATCATAATTTTTCCCAAAACATGATCACGATATAGATATATCATATATATTTAAAAAAAACCAGTCTGCCCATTGTGTCTCTCAAACAAATTTTGTGTATCTTCCATAAAAAGTCTAACAAGCATCTGACAGAGTGCACTCACTCTTTTGCAGACAAGCATCCCACTCCTGTTCCTTGCATTAGCCTCCTCCTGGTTACTCTCCTCTGCATTACTGAAATGTCTGTTTCCTTTCCTGAATGCAGGCTCTGGAGAAGTAGACATGCTACTTCAAATTCAGTTCAACCCCAATAAAGGAGAAATCAGTATTGCCTGCTACAATTTTGTTGCGTATCTCTGTTACTGCTATTAAACACATTGGCTAAGTTATTTCCTAAAGTCCCATTCAGGATTCATCATTGCTGCTCCCTATTAGTAAACTCCTAACATCTTTCTACAGTTGCTTTCCTTACCCTATGTTGCTAATTTCTTTTTACAGGAAGTCATGTTGTTGTTTTGTTTGTTTGTTTTGTTTTGTTTTTATACCCAGTGCCTTTAAACTGGTTGGTTAGGATAGTGGAAGAGACTTCCAAAATAAAACATCGTATTGTCATCACTCTTGATTTCCTCCCAGAACTTGTAAGAACCTAATGAAGTAAGAGTCAAAGACACCACAGACTTCCTCAACCGGGCTTAGAGAAATTGAGCTGCATCTGACCTGGAGTTCTCCTTCATGCGGATTAGCTTCCAAATATGAGAAGGTGCTCTGCAAGGAGCAAAGGAGAAAAGCAATCGATAGTCCCAGCTGAGACAACTGTAAATCTTATGAGTCACACAATGACCAACCAGGAAAGATAGCCCCAAAGGCATAAGGCACAAGGTCCCACCTCTAGATGAAAAACTACAGGCAATTAGTAGCTACTGATAGTGTGTCCTCTCTTGAAAAAGCCTTCTCTTAAGTTATGCAATCCAGAGTAGTTAGCCTTAAGTATTTATGCATAGGGGAAACTCAAAATGAACTCAGCAAGCTGTATTCATGCAAGTGCATGTGTGTGTGTTTGCGTGTGCACATACATGTGTATGTATAAATGTAACAATAACTTAAAAATAGGTTATGAATTTGAGGAGTCAGGGGTATGACATTGGAGGAGTTGCATGAGAGAGAAGGAGGGCTGAACATATGTAAATATAGTACTCAAATACAAAATTCTTAAGAATTAATTAAAGAACTAAACTAGAAAGAATTGACTCTTCTTTAAAGGATTCTTAAAATTTATCACTGGGAATTTTTAATTACCAGATTCTAAGTTATCAAAAAATTACAGAATGCTATTTTTCCCCTAATGAATTCTAAACAATTTATCACCTTTGAAATACTTCAAATGGCTAGACTAGTTTTTTTTCTTTGTCTAGTGAATATTTGTGGTGTATATTCAGTAAATTTTGTCAAAATTATTAATAGTGTGAAACTGGCTATCCTTTTTGCAATGTTAAACTTGAATAATTTATTGATAAATTCTTCTTGTGTTCTTTGTGCCTGTTTACCTAAAGGAAAAACATTTTTAGCATCATTTACTATATACAATTTTACACAAATTTGAATTATATTTTAGGAAGACTATTATTTTTCCAGAGGAAACTAGAAAAAATATTAGGTATAAATATGTACACATTAATAAAAAATATTTTTGAGGGCTTTCCTCACTCCCATTGTGGCGACTGCTGTGCTTTCCCTCTAGCAGTATATGTGAGTTTCTCGTCCTCTGCAACCTCATCAGCATTCCCCATTTGTTTTCTTTATATTATGGTCCTGATGGCTAAGGATGCTCATTGAGTATGTCTTCAAGTAGTTATATTGTATTTCCTCTTTTTAGAACTGCCTATTCAGTTAATTAATCCATGAACCCATTTACCTATTGGATAATTTGGGGGTCTAGGAACATATACTTTTTGGTAGTTTTTAATATATTTCTTATATTAACCCATTCTTTGGTGTATTGAGCACAAAGTTAGTTTCCCATCTGTAGGCAGTTTTCCCATTATTAATTTTTTAGATTATTTTATTTTATCTCTATGGATGTCAAGCCCGTATGAGTATATGTATACCATATACAAGACCTTGTATGCCATAGACTGGAGTTAGGAATGATTGTGAGCCATAACACAGGTGATGAGAATTGACCCCGGGTCTTCTGAAAGAACAAGTGCTTTTCGCCTTTGAGCCAGCTTTTCTGATGAGCTTTTTCCTTTTTCTTTTGCCATGCACAGCTTTATGACTCAGGAAAACATTCATCCGTGCTTGTCCCTATTCTCTGCACTACAGGAGCACTTTCAGGGAAACTCTTGTATCCTGAAGTGTAACATTTGTATCCTGAAGTGTAACATTTAGGTATCCCTCTATTATTTTAATGTTTTGTGAGTATTATCATTTGTATTTGAACCACTTAAAGTTGATTATTACACTGGATTAGAAATATGGATCTACTTTAATTAATCTAAATGTAGAAGCATTTCCCCAGTATTATTTGTTGAAAGACTGTTCTTTTATATCATGCATGTTTTTTTACATCTTTATCAAAAACTCTTTTTTGGGTTTTTTTTTTTGGTTTTTTGAGACAGGGTTTCTCTGTGGCTTTGGAGCTGTTCTGGAACTAGCTCTTGTAGACCAGGCTGGTCTCGAACTCACAGAGATCCGCCTGCCTCTGCCTCCCGAGTGCTGGGATTAAAGGCATGCACCACCACCACCCGGCTCAAAAACTCTTTTATCGGTTAATCTTAATCATACAGCAATTTTATATCTGAATTTGTTCATTCAATAAACATTAATTTCATCATTATACATACATTTAGCATATGCCTAGTCTTGCAAACACAATGGGAAAAATCAAGGATTCTTTTCTTTTTAAAGGAAAGAAAAAGTCACTTGGACAGTATGTTTTCTGAGCATTTCACCTTCAAGAAAGTACATAAAAATTGTACAATCTGCCAGGCTAGCTGAAGACAAAGGGAAAGAAAGTGAAATGACAATGAATATCTATGTGTCAGTGACTGGAGTAAAGAGACTGTCTGAACAACATCTCACTATATTTTAGAGAAATCAGCAAATTGCTATGATGACATCATTGTTGTGCATAGTTACTTGCCCAATAATAAAATGAGAATCAGATGGATATTGAAGTTTCATTCTTTTCTTGTCTGTTAATTATCCAGTATTACTTTTGTTATGTCTAAAATCTTTGGCTTTGTAAATTTAGGACTTTAATTCATATTACTTCTTATAGACTATCCCGTTTTTATTCCTAAATATTCCATCTTGTTGACTGAGCTACATCATTACTTATTTAAGTTATCCATGCTCTTTTTTCCCACATCACAAATATTTATTTCACCGCATTCCTTGCAGATATCAACCACAGACTCTTTGTCACTCACAACTAATTCTGTTACATTTTACTTATAGATTTCAATTTTTATGATCAGACTGGGACAACATCTAGAGTTCATCTCTATCAGTGGTCCAACTGCTGCTGTACCATCTATATCCCCACCCAATTTCAACCTCAATTACCCTGCCAATGGGCCCGTATATTATAAGAATTCTAGTTTATCTGCTTTAATTCCAACACTATTTAGTCTGTTGGGATATGTAGTCAACTTATTGGCCGAGTCTTCTTCTAGTTTATGTCCTCATGAACCCTCTGCATCACGAGAGTCACAAGAGTCAGCAGCTTCTGCTAAGGTTTCCACAGATGGTGTGTTCTCATCTGCGAGATCACCAAGAAGCATGATTGTTTTTTATTTTTATGCTCCTAAATTTTAGACCGACTTGTACAGAACCTATGAATAGAGCAAATGACTTTTGAAGCAAAATCTTGAGGTCACTGATTTATTTTATTTATAAATTCTGTGATATTTAAGTGTTAATTAACGTGTTTGAGAATAAGTGCCATCATATACAAAATAATTCCTCAAATTTACTGTTATTGTAAAGGTTAGATGAGTGAGTACATGCAATTCTCAAAGTACCTGGTAGCGCCTACTAATTTCTCATAAGATCCTGGATGTTGTTTTGATGCTATTTCCATCTACGTACAGCATAAATTTTATTTGTGGGATGTGTGTGTGTGTGTGTGTGTGTGTGTGTGTGTCTGCTTGCCTGCAGAGAAAAGACAAGATAGCTGATCTCCTGGAACTGGAGTGAAAGGTGGTTGTAAGCAGCCTGACATCATCAATACCAGAAACCAAACTCCAGTCCTTAGCAAGAGTACCAAGAGACTTTAACAGTGCCATTGTCCCAGCGGCCCCTACCCATTTTCTCAATTTCTTACATCTTTCCTCGTCTTTTCACAGACTATTATCAAATAGTATATTATATTTTATTTAACATGTATTTTCAGGAAATTGAAGGTTTTACAGTTCAAATCTAATTTTCAGATCCTACAGGGTGGCAATAACATTATTTAATAATACTTAGAAGGTATTAAATCATTACAAATTATACAAAATATTTAATTAACAAGTGCATTGCCTTTATCACTACAGTTTCAAAGCTAAAGGTTAATGTGTATAGAAATTAGTTATTAAGCACTAAATGTAAATTTTACTAACATAATTCCATTTTTAAATTCTATGAAACTACAAAATAAATTAAAGTGATTTTAGCATTTTTAACAGTGATTTTGCATTTGATTCACTTTAGCACTGACATGACTATGAAGCAGTACAATAGTAAAGAGTTCCTAAATGGCATTACGAAAGCTTTTTAATTTAAATAAGAGTAATTTTCTGGGAAAGAATACTACTCAATGATAAAAAATAATGACATCTTGAAATATACAGGCAAAAGGATGGATCCAGAAACAAAACATATTGAGTGAGGTAACCCAGATCAAGATAGGCAAATATAATATGTATTCCCTCATAAGAGGCTTTTAGATATAAAGCAAAGAAAAACCAGCCTACAGTCCACAACCTCAGAGAACCTAGACAACAAAGAGGACCCTAAGAGAGACATACATGGATCTGAATAAGAAGGAGAAAAAGATAAGATCTCCTGAGTAAATTGGGAGCATGGGGTTCACAGGAGAGGGTAGAAAGGTAGAGGGGAGGAGCGGAGGGGAACAGAGGAAAATGTATAGCACAATAAAAACAATGAAAAAAGAGTAAACACAAAGATTCAAGCACTTAGAGCAGAAAATGCAAAGCTAACTCCATTTCCAAAACTTCACTTGTAAATTGTGCCCTTTTCCTCAGTGAGACTCCATGGAGTAGGCTTTTCACGCCCTTGATAGGTGGTGCTGCCACATGGCGGAGGACTTGCTTTCATGATTTCTTTTAACCCTTTTTTAATGGATCTCCATATTTTTTTATAATATTAAGAATAAAAGATGATTGAGAGAGGAAGAATCAGTCTTCTTCAGGGTTAGCCAACCCTAAATGATAGGTATGTACACACTGAGCAATACTAAATTTACCCAGTAGGTTACACGTACATACTCCCATCCATCCATCCATCCATCCATCCATCCATCCATCCATCCATGTGTACATACATACATACATACATAACTAAGAAGAGGTCATACATTTGAGAGGGCTGGGGTCCATGTGAGGACTCAAAGTGGTGGGAACTATACAAATCCAGTACTACTGCACAACAGTCTAGCAATTCAGCGAGAGTAAGTTACTGAAAGTAATACAAGCAGTGTTGCCACAACACTTCTGTCCCCATCTCACTCCAGATTGTGCCCCTTTCGCCACCACACTGCTGATTTTGCTAGATAAAGATGCAATGTTCTCTTCCAGGCAGTGCCCTGAAATTGTGAAAATAGACCATAATCGCAGAACTACCTAGACTCAGTCAGAGAAAAGCAAAATCTTTTCTCAAAGCCAACTTGTACAGGAACCTGAGATACTCACTTGAACATTACTTGACACAGAAACAATGCCATGAGGAAATACGTCATAATTTCAACAAGCAGATTAATAAGCATTTGTGGATTGAAATTTGTCATGATTAATAATTAAATGGGAATAAATACATCCCAAGTTTATGAAGAAAACTTCATGGTTATACTATTCACAAACATTTTATACTCATTATTGTAAATATTTTATCAATTGCTATGGTAAAGTAAGCTTATGCACAGAAAAGCATATTATTAAAATTAACATTTTATATATGTAAATATAGTTTAGAAAATATTTCTTTGCACAACACCGTAATTGGACAACATTAAAATATTTGGGTAAATTGCAAATGATAATTTTCACCTCAAACTATATAGTAACATTTATACCTTGGTCAAATATAATTATACAACATGTTGCTCTGTAGATACTTTTTAGATAAGCCATGAAGACTCTAGAAAAATACTTAAAATTTTGAAAATTATTTATGCCTTTTAGAGAACAAAAATAATTTCACTACACATAAAAATGTAGATAATTTTAGCACACTAAAACTTGAGGCACAAAATAATAAAATAACAACAACAACAAAAGATATGCCAATGAGTTAGATTCTCTGAGCAGACAGTATTTTTGAATGCTTTATTTTCGACATTTAAGTATAGAGGCTTGTGATGGATACAGTCCTTGTCATTGTGGTATCTTAGTAACAGGCAGCTGCAAATGCACCTGAGAAAGAAAACAAAAGCTGACCAGTGTCAGCTGGCTCTGAGTCAGTCTTAGAAAACAGTACCATGGAAGAGAATTCAGCCCTATCTCATCTGCAGAGCAGCAAGACTGTTCCTGGGTGCTTTCTCAGTATTCACTCAGTAATCATCTTACACTGCTGTGATAATTTTATGCATTCAATAGAAAGCAAAGGAAGATGACTAAGAATATGTTTCATGTTTTGAACATATAACCTGATTTTTTGTTATTTTATGAACTCAGATTATACTTTTGTTCATCTCCTTGGCACCATTTTAATTTTTTCTTTTATTTCAAAAAGTAGTTGTAAAAGGTTTTTTTCAAAACACATAAAATGCTTTAGATTTCTTATGTTGCTAATATTAATGTTGCCCCAAAAATAAAAGTGAGGGATTTCCATCACCACACACATCAGTTACATAACCCAATCATTTGTAGTGTTCCCACTCTCTTTGTGAAAGATGGGGGAAATATGCATATAAGCTCTGTGATGCCAGACTCATATTCAGTATTTCCACCATATTTCAATTAGAGAGTTTTGCTTAATCAAACATTTAAATAAGAATTAACTGCAGGGATATTTGTAGCCCTTTGGTTGAGGACAAAGCATACGATAATCTTGTCAATACAAGCTTGGGTATAAATGCTTAGTATCTGTTTCCTCATTCCTACAGAACAATATTGTCTGTCATTTAATTTTGCTTCTACCTCATTAGCATATTGTTGCATGTGTTCTGCCATTTACAAGCACTTACATGCTTTAAGTTGCCATTATACCATAGTTAAGTAATAGATGAAATCTCCTAGTTAAACTTCCAGCCTCTCCTTTATACTAATTTCCTTCTATATTGCATCATTCTATCAGGAGTATTTTTTAATGGGTTAACAAAACTCAATCAAAATGTGTTTATAGCCCAGGATATCAATGTAATCTTTCTATTCTCTCACTTCAAACTCTATAACTTGAAGTTTATATAACTTATATGGGTCCTTCCCAGAGTTCAGTGATGCCTGATGTAGTCCTTTACACAGCTGTTTCCTGGGTCTCTGTTACTAGATTATTCTTTCTTCTAAACCTTTACTAGCCTTGTCTATCATTATTACCCTTAAATGAAACAACGTCTGGCATCTCACTTACATGTATCATCTCACATCTTGATGTGATGCTTTGTTTTCCAGTATTTGTTCTACAGATACCGCAGATTTGTGTCTACTGTGTCTAAGGCTTGAAAATGGTTCTGAGCCTTTCTTTTTGTAATCCAATAATAGGATTTCTTTGCATTGTGATATGTGAAATGCTACACAGATGAAGTGAATTGTGATTAGGCATATATAAATTGTTTAGCACTTTACTGTGTGAAATACAGGGTAAGAAGGGGCGTGCCGCCTTATAGGCATGAACCACTACAATCAGAATCACATTAGTGATCTCACACTAACCTCTGCCATAAGGGTCCAGTTTAAAAAGCAAACATGAAAATCACAAGTCATCACTTACATCTTGATTAAGCTTGCTATTGGTAATCCATGCTTTTCATGTTAGATTATTGAAAAACATCATTGAGAGTGGAACTACTGATTATTAGTGAGAATTATAATGCAATTAATCTCCAATTGAAATTTTTATTCTTTTCTTTTATTGAAAATATATTTTTTCACATAATATATTTTGAATACGTTTACTCTTCCCCCAATACCTCTCAGTTTTCCCCCACCTCCCATGTCATCTAAATCCACACCCTTTTTGTCTCTTGTTAGAAAAGAAGCAGGCATCTAAAAATGATACTAAAATAAAATAGAATATAAACCCCAGCAAACACATCAGAATAGTGTAAAACAAAGAAGAAAAAAGCATGAAGAACATGTCGCGCAAATAGAAAAATACATAACAAACAAAAAACCAGAAGCCATAATATATACACAAAAGACCTGAAAGTTAAAATATTATGCCCTGACATACTATGAGATAAAGAACCCCCGAAGATGTTCTTGAGTTCATTTTCTGTTGACCATATACTGCTGGTCATGTGGTCCACCCTTAACAGTGGGTTGTATCCTCTCTGGGACTCTCTTGGAGACAATTTTTTTCATTTGAAAGCAGTTGTCCATTGGAGGTAATAGCTTCTTGTTTCTCTATGGGGCATGTATCTACTTCTCTCAGCTCTGGAACCCCATCTGGTGCAGAGACCCATTCAGATCCAGTGCATTATGAGACAGTCTCTATGAGTTCATATGTACACTGGTCCTGCTATGTTTAGAAGGATTCATTTCCTCTGCATCTTCCATCCCTGTGGTTCTTATTCTTTGTACACTATTTTCTGTAGAGTGCCCTGAACCACGGGGGCAGGGACAGCTGGGATTTAAAGGAAACTCCCAATTAGGGTTGAATGCTCCAAGATCTTTCACTTTCTGCATACTTCTTGGATGAGGGTCTCTCTATTTGTTACCAACTGTGCCAGAAGGAAGCTTCTGTGCTTATGTTTGAGCAAGGCACTTATCTATGAGCATAGCAGAATGTCATTAAATGTTATTTTATTGCTACATTCTTATAGAAGAATAATAGCATTTGGTTTTCCTCTAAGTCCCTGGCCTTCTTAGTCTCAAGTTCTTGGCTGATCAATCCATGTCAGCTATGGGTTCCAATTCATGAAGTTGGCCTTAATTTAAATTCTATCTTGGTTGGCTACTCCAAGCTCTGAGTAACTATTATGCCAGTGTATCTTGCAGACAGGTCACCATTATAGACTGAAGGATTAGTAACTGGGTTTGTGTTTACTTTTCTGCTTTGGGAGCATGTAGTATACCTTCTAGTACCTTGAATTATTGGTCTGGAGAACTGAAGGCTCTCCGTAGGTACCAGATCAGCTTCTCTATGTACAATGAGCTGTGTATATTTTGTTTTCAGCAATAGGGCCTTTCCATCAATTTGTGGAGAGTAATCAGAGCCTTGGCAATATACTGAGTTTTTCCAGTCTCCCATTGGACCCATTTGACTAACAACTAGATTATATATAACACATTCCTGATGCTGGGAGTTTCATTTGAAGAGAGATTTCCAGGTGGTGCTCTGTCTCTCCTATTATTTAGCAATTCCACTGAGGTAGCCTTCATACATGTATATATTTTAGGAAGCTTCTACTGCATTAGATTTACATATGATTGCTCAAATGGCCTTTAGTTTTAAAAATATTCTTTATCAGTAGCAATAATATGTATAATTTCCATACACACATGCTATATAGATGTACATGCATTGTATGAGTAGCGCACTTTCCAGAGTAAACATTAACTACACATATTTATTAATAGAGATCTAAAGGATTGATGGTACACCTTCATATTCTAGATAAATTTTTGATATCATCATCAATAGGCATTGTAAATATGAAATTGCAACCAAGTAAAGTTTATAAAAGTAAAGATATCCCCAATGTACTATGGGAAGTAATGCAACAATTTTGTAATTTTACATAGCATTCACATGACCTTATCATTGAAAGTAGGATTTTCCTCAAAGCATTCCAAACAGTTTTAACTTTCTTTACAAAGAACCTTTTTCTTTTTTCAAATCAAAACTCTATCCCTAGCTGAGAAAATACTGGCAATATCACTAATGGGAGGGGAGAGTGATTTTCTTCTTGGATCTGACCCCTGCTTCTGACCCTAACAGCACTGTGTGAAAAAAATAATTATTTCTCTAACTTCTACAGGAATTATGTTTGCATTATTTCCTGGAATATTTTTAAAAGTGGTCAGAGAATTTATTGACATAATTCTTAACAAAACCTTAGGTGGTTTTCTTCTTTTCAAGGGATGTTTTATAGTGGAGCCTGGAGTGAAGAAAACAGAGAAATTTGGCCTGGTAGTGAAAGACTGGGGATGCAGTGTTGAAGGGAATGGTCTCAGTTTTGTGTCTCTTACCCTTAAACTCCACAAAGTAGTCAATGCCTCTTCTACTCTTTGAGCTTAATGCTCATCAAAATGAAGAGCTCAGCAACAAAAAGAATGAGCTATTACTAGAATAATCTTTTGAGTATCAGTTATGCATGAGTGTGTGGATGATAAGTGTACTTTTTTCTAAATAAACATGTGGATAGGAAAAATATTATTTCTGAACCTGAAATAGTTTCTAGAAAGTCATCATTCAGTGAGAGACAAAAGCCTAAGAAATGTTTATGATCTAGATTCTACTTTATTAACACAATGAATTCATGTTCCATGTATAGATGTTTCCAAAAGATAACTTAGAATAGCTATCAGTGCCTCATATGGGTCACAGTTGCCAGTTGCGTAGCTTAGTCTATTTGGGGTACTTCTAGCAGTGGGATCATGACCTTGAGCTGACTTTTAGGAACCTGTTCCTTATACTGGCTGCATCATAGCCTTAATACAAAGGAAAGAGCTTAGTCCTACTTCAATTTGATATGCCATGCTTTGTTGACACCCATGGGAGGCCTGCCCCTTTCTGAACAGAAAGAGAGAAGGAGGAGTGGATGAGAGGGGCAGAGGGGATGACGGGGGAGAAAAAGGCAGGAGAGGAGGAAAGGGACTGTGCAATAAAGATGCAAAATTAATGAAAAAGTTAATTAAAGAAAAGAAATAAAGCTTAATATGGCTTCAGCACAGTCCTGATGAAGGTTGAGGAACCGGGGTTGTGTATAAAGGAGGAAAACAAGAAGAAAGCCTTCCTGAAACACTTGAGTGGCAAGTTCTAAGCATCCGAGTGCTTTGAAAGGTACATTGTGTGTTCGTTTGACTTAGTGACTATGTTCTTCTATGAGTCAGAGAAAAAGAAAAGACTTTATTTTAGAGAAACATGAGGGACTACCCTAAATGGCCTCTCAGATGAAAAGTTAAAAAAGACAGAGTGTCTCTTACTGGTGTGTGACTCATAGTACCTGACATCTTCTGTACTTGGTGACTAAGTTTGCCACATTCAGGTAAATATCTGCACCACAACCATCTCATCCTTACAACAGGAATGAAGAAGGCCGGAGAGCAGACAAGGGCTCACTGTGTTAGCCTCTGAAGTTTCACTTTGTGGTCTGGTTCTAAATAAGCTCCCATTCTTAATGGAGTTTGTTAGTCTGAGTGTTTTGCAAATCCATACAAATCCTTTGAGGTACTGTAGTAGATAGGGGCTTGGTTTTGATCAAATAATCAACACACTGCCACATGAAAGGATATAAAAAAAGCAGACCCTCTCTGATAACCAATTTGTTTTGCATTAATAATCATAGGAATGTAACATTTTGAAGCCAAAAATAAGGGTTAGATTCCTATGGTTCAAATTTCCATTTTACAAATGAACAGGTGCCAAAAGTAAGACAAGGACATTTTTAGTATATCTTGAGGATGTCACATGATTCTAGTGAGTTTTGTTTGTGTTGACCCATGCAGATTCTCTACTTTGCAGTAGAGAATACTAGCGTACTAAAAGACTACTCAAACGCGGAACCCACAGAGACGGTTGCTATTCTCAATTCATAAAGATGGACAGTTTTCAGCAGTGACCAACTACTGTGTGGTGGGTTGGTTTATAAAGATCCCAGGGACTCCAGGGAGAGCAACAACAGAAACAAATGATCAGTAAAACACAGAAAGGAAGTCACGTAGACAGGGGTGCACGGAAAAACCTAAAGAACACTGACAGAAAACACTAGTCAGCTCTGACTCTGTTAACCTGAAGCCCACAGCCCTCAGACTCCTTGGCAAGCCTTTTATTAACTGAAGGTAACTTGAAATCAGAGAGGAAGGGGTCATGCTAAGATCCCAACAATTTGTCTCCTGGAGGAGGCTATGCGTCAACAAAATATGATCTCAGCCAGCCTTGTGATTCTAGAAGTGGACATCAGCACAACCCAAAGTGACTCAGAATGGCCTACCCTAGTACACAGGTGTATGCTATTTATAGCCAGAGAACTGAATGTGACATACAAAAGAAGGAAGTGGAGTAAAGGTAGTTCAGTTGGTTACAGTGTATTAAATACATGCGAACACTGGCCTTTTTGTGACTGGCTGAGACTCAGGTACTCCAATACTACCTCCAAAAGTAGGTTTCAGTAAAGTTGCCGTTCAACTGTGTATGGAGAAGTCTTTAGGCTAAGCAAAATATATAGAAAGGCATTTACGATGGGACACATTCCACATCATAAGGGCTCCTCAAAAAAAAAATCTCCCTTACTGCAAATGTCAGTATTTAATTCAGAGACTCATCCCTGTTCAAAAGCCTGAGACTAAGTGACAACAGTGCTCAGCTGTAATTGAAGCATCTATTTCAAACCCCATGCCCAAGACTCAAGAAGCATCTTGGGATAGGGGGCAGAAAGACTGTAAGAGTCACAGGATAGAGAGGCATTCTGGGAAGGGCTGGCTTCTGAACATAACATGGCTGCTGCACGTGTGAACTCATGGCAGCTGTGGTCACCAGTACTGTTATTACTCTCTTGATCTTGCTAAGAGCTTATGCAAGTGGGGAGGGAGGCCCAATACCCCACCTTAGCTGAGAAGTTAATGCTAGTTGATGGCTTCGGAGGGAGAGAAAGTAACATTCTTTGGTGGGGCACGTTGATAGGTTAGTCATGTTCAGGTGTGTGACATCTCCTCTGGCACACTCAGACACATGGGTAGCACTAATATGACTTAGTGAGTTATAAATATTTTTTCAAGAAGACAGGAATTCATAAGAAAAACGGGAGGTACTTTGAGGATCTGAAAGGAGTTGGAGAAAAAGGTTGGGCGATAGATATAACAATACATTATATACACCTATAAACTTTTGAAAAAAATAAAACACCCACTTATTTAAATATCTCGAGGGCTTCTAACTGGAGTTTTCCAAAGTCTTGGATCAGTTGTCCTCTGGTGTCTAGCTATTGTTTCATTTCTTCCTCTCATATTTCCCATGTGTTGAGACTATTAGCACCCCTCCCCCCCGTGAGGTGGTCATTCCTCTTATATGGACTGCCATTTGTTGTTTCAAGTACTTAATAAACAGCTACTTGGGAAGTATTTGATTGTTTCCAGGATGCATGCCTTGTGATGATAGCACAGATCTTACATGGTATGGAAATAACAACCTTAGTCTTATTAAGAAGAGAGGCTATTATATTATCATGGCCTACTATAGTCTAAAGTTTCCTAAAATTCAGTAAAATTTCCTAAAAGTGTCCAGGAAGACATAGAGAGAAAACATGAACTTCCTGTCAACAGGCTTTTCATTTTGAAATGATATCTGTGAAACAGGAGCCTAAGGACCCTGCTGTAACTGTCACTTTTTTATTATAAATATTTTGTGATAAATCACTCCGATGTAACCATGCAATGTATTCTTGGCTCATACTTCTGAGCTTTGTTATACTAATGACCTATATAGAATATGCAAGTCTCCAGACCACAATAGTCTTACAGAGAAGTATTTGGACTTCCTACAGGCAGACTGCGTGTGGATTTATATCTTCAACTCAAAGACCAGTTTCCAGATGGTTGATAACCTGAAGCACAATGTCTGCTTCCCTCTTCACAGTTGTGTTTGCTTGCCTTTCTCACATCTGTGTTAATTCAAGGACCCAGCTGTTGACAGTTATATTGATTTATCAGCATCAGATTCTAATGGGATGCACACTATTTTCCTCATGTATTTGCTAGCAGAAACATATGGTTTCCCCCAACACTACAAAAATGTCATTTAGAAAAGGTCAGATTATTTGATCTTAAAAGTTGCATATAGATCAATATGAAATTGATTAGCAGTCTGTTCACGCTGTTGGCATGACTTATTAGCTCAGATGAGTCCTACAATAGATACCATATGCCCTCAGAGAGGGGGAGAAAGTAGAAGCACATATGATGAAGCCCATGCATACGTTTACGTTTATGTGTGCATTTATTATTCAGTAAGTATAAGTTAATGAACATGCTTTCTCACCTTGGCTTACATTTCAAAGAGTACATTTATATCAGTTTTTCTTTTATCCTCATTATGGCCTGGCAGATTAAAAGATAAATAAGGAAAATGAATCTGTGTTTGTTAATGTCAATACATAGTTTTGATTTTTCCCCTAAAATATGATTCATGTAAAACTACTCTTTAATAAATTTAAATTTTTACTTTTCTAGTTTCAAATTTTTAGAGTGAAAATTTTTACTCCATCCTATTAAGACAAATTCTGTACCCAGCTCCAACCTTCTTAATCTTACTATGAAAATATACACCTTTATATATGTAGAATTACTTTCTTATAAAAAAAAATTGTATCTGCTAGTCTAATGGTGCTTTTTGAATATTCCTGACAGTAGTTATTTCTCTAGTTTTCAGTTTCCTCTCTGGGAAACATTTGGAGGACTCAAATTTTCCACCATAAAGTCACACAACTAGACTATGACCTTGAGACATTTTTTACCCTCTATACTAATGAGATTTTGGCCAGCTTATTTGAAGAAGCGCCTTTGATTTTTTTCTGCTTAGCAAAATTAAATTGATCGTCGCTGACTTGGAATCACCTCCTTTTATATATTTTTGTATGACATTGCTTTTAGAAGGCCCCCGACCAAACTCATAGTTATGTGTTGGGTGTCAGAATTAAAAATGTTACACTGTATTCTTTCCAGTCACCTGCTGGAGGCAATAACCTTGCGTTGATTTCAAAATGAAACTGAATATAACACAATCACTTTCACTGTAATAGCTATGGCAAGACGAAACTCAGTAAAGGTCAGATGCTGGAAGCTTTCATAAATACCAACTACAGATCACACTTCTAATTCTGACCTTGACCTAACTTAGAGCCAGATATGCAGATATTTCTATTGTTTTAGATACTAAAATTACCCCAAAATATTTTGCTAACATAGTAGGCAATACAGAAATTATTGATGTTTCTTTAATTAGTATATACCTGTGGATAGATGTAAAATTATATCATACCTTTCCAAATCATGAGGAGTAGCCTATCTACTATCAGTATTTCATAACCACTCACTATGTGCCTGATACCATGGATAGAAAGAATCATATCAGAATGTCATCAGTGTGCTTAAATTTCAAATCTTACACAAAGTCAAGGTATGTTGCTGGGAAATCACCTTTAAATTTTAATCTCAATTATTCTTACCTTGCCCATATATGGGGAAATAGTCTAAGAAGCCAAGGAAGTTCTAAATTAGCCTATGAGATGTAATGAGATGTAAATGAAGAAAGTTTCTAAGCGTTTGCACTGTGTTGGGCTTTCTTACCTCTGCTGGGAGTGCTCAGAACAGAAAGGGAAGAGACAAAATTCAGTATTTCCTTGTCATTGATGCTTGCAGTGTGTTCTTACATGGAAAGACTTCTTTTATACTCTGCCCTGAAAAACAATGGAGCATATTGAGAACAATCTTATCTGATTCATTAGGCTTCAAAAGTGCAAAAATAGTCCATTTTTGCTTTTAATTGCACTATAAAAGTCACTAGGCTAACAATAGGATGAAGTCAAACTCTCTCCTCTCTCTCTCTCTCTCTCTCTCTCTCTCTCTCTCTCTCTCTCTCTGTGTGTGTGTGTGTGTGTGTGTCTCTCTCTCCATTCTTTCTCACTAGATTCATAAGCATCTTTTTCTCTAGGTTACCTACATTAACCACACTTTTTCAATTATGTAACAGACCACATACTACCAATTCCAAACTATATTTGTTATCCTCATTTAAGGAAACACAGAGAAAATTCTTTTGGGTACCTTGACAATTATGTAACATGAGAATGCAGTCCATTTTCATTTCATAAGAAAATATGTAAATATAAATGATGGTGTTTGAGTTATTGAGTTTTTCCCATTTTACCTCTCTGTTCTTTCTATTTTCCTGGCTTATATTAGTTTTTTCAAGATGTAAGTCAACATGTATATATATTGATAGCCATATCTTGATACCCTCTCTCTACCTTGTTTCAGCTTCTCATCTCTTTGGCAATCAGAAGTTACTATAAATTTGTCATATGTTGTCTTTATAATATCCATTTGCATTCCTTTGGGTATTTTGAGTGCAAAATCAGTATATCATTTTGAAAGAATGTTTGTCTTCCTCCTGAAAGCCAATCAAGAAAGAATGAAAATGCATAAAAGTTTTTTTGCAAACAGCCAATGATACGGACTTCTTAATTCATGAGAAAAAGAGTATCTAACAACATGGAAATGTTATATTTTGTTTCGATTTTATATCAGTATTTTAATGTATGCTGAAGTGTTTATGACATCTGCTATACAGATACTAATTGGGAGAACAGTTGATCAAACTGCTAAGGGCATCTGTTTAATTTCAATAAAATTAAAGTTCACATTTCAATCACAGTGAAAATACCCTGAATCCTAATGAGAAATCCTGCCTTCCTTGTGATTGAGATTTCCAGCTCCCAACACAGTTCAGGCTAGCTATAATAACACTGTAGAATAGAAGATATAAAGATAAACTATACATGTTGACTTACGTCTTAAAAGGTTAGTACAAGTCAGGGAAATAGGAAGAACAGAAAACATATTAAGTCAGAGAACCCCTTGTAAAAACATGGGCAGTGAATTTCCTTGTTTGGGAAGCAGGAAGTAGATCTGGGTGACATGAGAACAGTCTTAGATTTTGGAGGCTGAACTTGGGTATTACTGACTACAGATGGAAAGAATCTATCATTGTCAGTGCCTTGGGATTTTATGGTAATTTTGACGTTTCAGGACATGATGTCACATTGAACATGGATTGACTGTTTCTGATTGTTCTAAAGAATGGAATGTAAAGGAGTTAAAATGGTAGGAGAAGCTTCTTTTTGCAGGAGACAAATCATTACAGAAAACTACTATCAATAAAAGTGCAGAGTTATGGGGACCAGTCACATTTATAGAGCATTCCCACAGCTGTACACAAAGAAGTACAGGCAATTAAGAATGCTGAGAATGGGAGAAGTAGCCTTGTGCAGGGGAGAGCACACCAGTTGGTTATCAATATCGAATGTCAACTCTGAAAACATACATACAAGTAATATGATATAGACTAAGCAGATCATATGTAGGAATATGTAAAATAAAGACACATAAATGTGTATGCAAAAACAATGAATGAAAATAGAGGCCATGAATTTGAAGGAGTGCAAGGAAGATTATATAGGCAGGTTTTGAGGGAGTAAAGGGAAAAAGAAATGATAAAATTATATTATAATCTCAAAAATAAAAGAAAAATGGATATGTTATATTACTGTATTTGCTTCAACTTTTTTTGTAGTAATCTAAACAAAAAAAGTAAGCAAGTGAGGTAGTGTAAAGAGGAAAGTATATTCTCCTCTTCAGAAGAGAAAACTAAAAAGTCCTTCTGTAACTCTCAAAATAAAGAGTAGAATAACAATACAGGAATGATAATGGAAATTGGGCAAGTTTGTTGTCAGCCACCACTTACCACATGGTACAATGATATCTAGCTTCTTTATGGGGTGATAAAAATGCAATTTAGTGTTAACATAAGTGAGGAAGGAAAATACATCTTAAAGTTGGTTGTGTCATGTTCAAAAGACAAGCAGGTTGTTATTAATAATTCCAAGCCATATCATATCACAAATGCAAGTTAACAGAAGTGAACAGAAATTAATGTCAGGATCCATTTCTGTTCACTTCTATTATCTTGCATGATTCTGACATAACTGATAACATATGCTGACTTGGAGCTACAGATAGGACAAATAACGTCTCCGTGGATGACAGGGAAAGAAGCCAAAAAGGAGTTTCTCAGTTGTTATCTATGAACCTTTCATTGGTTACCTTGTATAAATGTGCACTTTTCAGCCTGATAGCAGATAACTATTTGTGCTTGGCTGCTAAACACATATATTTAGTTTAGAACGTTTAGATTAATCGAGTCGAAACACAGGGTGTATAACACACAGCCAATCAAATGAGGCCAAGTACAGCTGGAGATTAGGAGGAAGCAGGCTTTAATTGGACCTAAGATCACGAGACTGGGCAAGGTTACTTTGTGACTTGTATTCAACTCTGTTTACCTACAGGACTGAGAGGAAAAGATTTGTTTTAGGTTTTTCATTTTTTTATTTTTTGTGTGTTGGGGGGTAAAGAACAATGGAGGGGAAAGAAAAGATTAACAAATGGCTGCTTGATGAGCATGAGATACTTGATAATTCTCTCTGCTCTCTCTAAGAATATATGAGAATGTCATTTGCTCAGCTCCTCTGATAGCTTTCAAATTAATATTATGCTAAGGCAATGATAGAGAACTGGCCAGCAACATTTTTCAGAAACATCTTTGTTTTCTAAAAGGTTAAGTAGTTAACTAACACTCAAAGTCAACCATGAGACTCAGATATATTTGTTTTTCTTATGCTTTAGGAACTATTTGAGATATGTGATTCCTACTTTAATAATAGTTTCAATCTCTTACATTGTTGTTAATAGAGATTCTGCTAACCACTGGATTTCCTGAAAAAGACACCATACCATGAATCAATTCCATAAAAATTTAATGGAAAGATAAATTATATTTGAAAATGCTTCAGTTGGTATTCAAATTTGTCTCTAGCTATCTTATATATTCTTTTCCAGTAATATTATCTTGCAAAATTATCATAACCAAATTCCTATGCTTGTTATTGTTGCTGTGATTATAGTTACTATCTTAAATACTGAGTACTTTTCATTTTTTTTATTTATCTGAAAGCTATCTACCTAAAAATGTTTCATAAAGCACACATTCTAATTATACAATTTACTCCCCAATGATGTTGCTAACAAAACATGAATAAACATCAGAAACAAATCTGAGTGTCTTTGAATTGTCACATATAATTGTATAACAACAGGAAGGCTGATCTACGGCCATTGTGAAGGACCCACTAATGTCAATAACACTAGTAATGTTACATTCACGCTTTCATGGAAGTAGTCATTTTCTACTCTACTTTCCAGAAATGTTACTGTTCCCAAGATGGAACCACGACCATCTGATTTTTCATCTTGAATCAACTTTCTATTGTCATATTGCACTAAAATTTGCCATAAGGTATAGAGATAAAACAATTTTATGTGCTATTAATCATTTTAACTACACATTATATTTCCTGTGATAAAATAAGACAAACCAAGATCATCTCAAAACAACTGCAGTCTGATGGCAACACTCTTAGAATACTTGGTAGAGTTTTAGTTGGAACTTGTCATTTACTTTCAATTTTATGCCATTTAATTCTCCCCATAAAGAATATCAAATAAAATGATCCTCATGTTCTCTATTTTTTGTGTTTATTGCCCTCACACACATCTGTTGACACTGTTGGAGTCAAGTGTGAATCTTTTGAAACATGACAACATTTGAAAGCTGACCTAAGTCTAATGTACAGATGTATCAATTATTGGCCCTCCAGAGACTTTATAATTCATGTTAGTGTCTTTCCTGTCGGAAAGAAAGAGAATCAATCAAGATAATTTTAAGCCCTTTAATAACAAGGTATGGAAGAGAAAATCAAGACCTATCATTTGTCTTATTCTCCAATTGGAGTGTTGGTACTCAGTTAACTCCCCAAGTCATATTGCTGTTTCTGCCTCATTTTCAATATAACTTGAGTCAGCCAGCATGTTGGTTGGTCGTAAGGGATCTCATTAAGCTACATTTCTTCTAGACCAGCCCGGGAGTGGATATATGCATATACTCAAACAGAAATATATAGTTAATGTTATTAACTCAGGTCTGTAGTACTTAAAGAAATGTGAAGATAAAAGACTATGGAATCATTGGAATAACTAAATCATTTGAGAATAGCTTGGGAAAATCATGAAAGTAATACACAAGAGCAATTATTGAATGTTTACTTCCTTCCCTGACTGCACCTTTTGGGCTAAGCACTCACAACTGTGGCTGGAAGCCACAAGACATGATATATTTGTGATCTGTGTATTCCTTAATGAAAATTTACGAAGCATCAGATTTAGAAGATCTTAGTAAGGTGCTACGGCTCAGTTTTCTACAAGAGTTGTATTAAGTGTGAAGCTGCTTGCCCCTGAATGTTTCACACTATATTTTCAGGTTATTAATGCCATAGGTCAAACGGAACATTTGCCCCTGCATTTTTGTTCTGATATTTGATAATCTAAAGGAGCTCATTGACAATGGGAATTATGCATAAATCAACATTTTACCAGTCTTGTATGCTTGTAGAATCAGAAGTGATGCATTTTTTTTTAAGAAAACAGATTTTTGTTTTAAGTATTGTTCTTTCTGTACTTATTTGCTACATACTTCCAGATGAGTCTCCATGTGCATTCAGCATTCAAGAGTGTACCCAAGAAGCTATTCGAACTTTTAAATTTTTATAAGAAATATCTCTTTCTCTCTCTCCCCCCCTCCTTTCTTCTTTCCTTCTCCTCCCTACTTTTCATTTCTCTCTCTGATAAACACACAGACACATACTCATGCATGCGTGTATACACATACACACAGACACACACACACACACAGGAAAGAGGTGGAAAAAAAGAACTTTCCTAACATGATTTCATTAATATAACACAATGTATTTTGCCTTTTATACTATTTGGTGTTTAATTTTTTTCTGAAATTGTTCATGGGATCAAAGATTCTATAAATCATAAAACATGCATTTGTATAAGGCTTACGTGGACTTAGATGTCAAAACAGATCATTCTCTGAGGAATGTTGAAACAGAAGCCTTAGGTAAGAACACACAGAACATGCACAGTTGTATCACAGGATAAGAGCTTTAACTGGGGTTAGGCTTCTAAAAATAGCTAAGTGCTCAATCCTTTCTGTCTTCTTTCACCACCTTATACAGCAGAGTATTCCCTTGGCTAATCTTTTAGATTGCATAAGCAGTATACCACCTAGAAATTAGTTGTTGCTGAAGTCCTTGTCTGCCAGTTAAGGGAACTCCTTGGAAACTTAGTAATATATATTGTTGGTGATTTATGTAATTTTTACTGAGATGTTAGAATGATCCCTTAAAATATTTTTATACAAACAATTGTAACTCTAATTTATCTTTAATCTTAAGACTGAAATGATTTTGGCATAAGGGAAAAGTTTCCACGCAATTTTCAATGTTATTAAATACCTATCTCAGGATATTAGTGCTAAGAAGTGATGTCATTAGGGCAACGGTAGGTAGTACAGACAACAGTGAGCAACATACTCTTTCACCCGAGTATCTCTTAAAAATAATTTGACTTGCACTACCATTGTCAGAAAGTAATCATTTATGTAGATCATGGTTTGATTGTCTTCTTTAACACCCATATATGAACAAGAAACAAGACAGCAATTAAGGTGCTGCCTAAAATGTATGTGCCTGTAGCCAGTAAGATAGAAATCTGTACTAGAGATACTATCCTTATAGTGAAGGCATGGACAAGTCATGAAGCACAGAATTGTAAACACAGAATTGTGTAAACACAGGATTGCCCATATCCTATATAATTTAAACTTCCTATAAATGTATTGGAAAAACTGTTGGATCAGTATTTTTTTTTTCATTTTCAGTGTCATTCTTAGCTATGGTTGAATGATCAAAGCCCAGAAGAAAATCCAGGCAGAAAACGAAAAAGGAGAGAATTTTGTGACAAACTGTCAAGTCACAAGAATATATTAAAAGTTAGGGGAAATTGTACCATTTCTAAGGCTGAGTTTCAGAACTAGTAACAGGTAAAAGTATATTTTTTATAGTTACAAAAGAAAAAAAATATATATATATAATGTATGTATGTGTGCTTGCCTGAATATAAGTGACTAATTTTTAAGTATGTTTATTCTCTCATATAAAATTGTGTAGTGGAATATTACTTTAACTATGCAAAGGTGTGTTACATTTGTTTATATCACATTTGTTTTTATGATGTAGAAATGTATTGTTTGCCTATCTAAGGAACCTGCTTGTTCTAATAAAAAATTAATGGCCAATAGCTAGGCAGTAGACCTATAGGTGGGGCTGGTGAGCAGGGACAATAAGTAGGAGAAGGGAGAAGAGAATGAGGAAGAAAGAGAGAGAGACATTCATCAGACAGACATGGAGTAGGACATATAGAATGAAAGAAACTAAAAATCCCCAAGACAAAACATAGATGAAGAGAAAATGGTTAAAATAAGTTTTAAGAGCTAGTAGAACAGGCATAAGCTAGGACTGAGCCTTCATAACTAATAATAAGTCTCTGTGTCATGTTTTGGAAGCTGTTTGGTGGTCCCTACAAAAAGCCTGCTACAAAATTGTTTTTGTTATGGTTTGTTTTCTATGTCATGCTCATATCTGAAATGGGATTTTAATAATTTCTCATGACACGCATTTGTGAAGAGGTCAGAATTGAGCACAACAGCAGAAAGTACTAACATATGCATGTGGATTAAAGTCAATCACACAAATGCAAATACATAATGAGTAAATTTAGTCTTTTGCTTGTAGAACTCTATTAGTTGGGAGACAGAAAGCTTATGGTTATTTGGCCTTAAATCTACATGCTTTGTTTGTGTCAGTCTTTTATGGTTTCTCTCTTTTAATATGCATGAAATTTCAAACTATCCCCATATCATGCGATCTAACACATAAAAGGGTTAGTCTTTAAATTACCTAGAAATGCCATCTAATGATTTGTTTCTGCATGTGGTAACATATTTATGTTAACAAAATATACCTTTATTATATTTCATGGTATAACAATTGAAAATTATTATCAGAGTACTGACCTAATGCTTAACTACTCTGATTCATTTGTGTATCAGGCATGAGCATTGTTTATTAAAAAATAAAATTTGAGTCTACAGGTAGAATTGTTCACCTGGGTTTGGTGGCCCATTACTGCAATCCCAGTACCCAAGAGGCTGAGCCATTAGGATGAATTCAATACCAGATTCAGTTACATAGTGTGCTCCAGGTCAGAGAGCTCAAACAAGAATATGACAACCCAGAACAAACAAAAATTTGTGGATCATTGGTTTTATTTTGCTTGTTTCCTTTTGGAGTTCATAATGGTCAACATGCACAAACATCATAGAGGTGGTGGATTTAAACCATTCAATAATTCCACCCCAACATATACTAATTTGGGAGCCAGTCTCATAAAATTACCTGGCTTTAAAATTAAATAAATAAATGAAATTAATTTGTTTAATTTTATATCATTAAATTAAAAATGCTCAGTGGCTCCGTAGGTAGAGATGCTTGCCACTAAGTTTGACAAGCTGAGTTTGATTCCCAGGACCAGCATGGTGGAAGTGGAGAACTATCTCCTCCAAGTTGTCCTCTGACCTCCCTATGTGTTTGCCACGGCATGAAAATATGCATAAACACACACTATATATAAATATAATTTGTATATATATTTAATGAATATATATATGCATAGTTAGTTTTATATACCATGTTCCTATGTCCCATGGCCTGTTGCTTACATTATTTTAACTTCAGTTCATGGACTGATGCCTACAGACTCTCTGGGCATCTGCATTTACATGCACAATACCCACTTGCAGACCCACAATATAGACATAAATTTTAAAATAATTTTAATTTTAATAATCTTTGAAATTAAACGCTTAATGTGATATCTTTGCTCATTTTACTTTACCCCAGTTTGAGGAAAGCACACAATATCAAGTAGTGTTTCAGAATGGCAGCTTCCTGTACCTTTAGTACTCCATTGATGTGGGAATCCCCTCTGTAGGTTGTGAATGTGTTTTATTACCATTGGTTAATAAAGAAGTTGCTTTGGGCCTGTGACAAGGCAGAATAGAGCAAGGAGGGAATTATAAGCAGAGACAAAGGAGAAAGGTAGGTGGAGTCCAGGAAATGCTACGAAGGCTTTGAAGGACAAAGATGCCAGCTGCCCTCCCTGGAATATTACCAGTAAACCACGGGACTCATGATAAGTACAAAATAATAGGGATGGGTTTATTTTAGGTGTGAGAGTTAGCTCAAAATATACATAATATATTGGCAAGTAGTGTTGTAATTAATATAGTTTTTGTGTGATTATTTTGGGTCTGGGAGGCTGGGAAATGAATGAGCAGCCTCTATCTACAAATTGGTGGGGTCATAGAGATGCCATGAAGTTTCCAAAGGACACAAATGTTGGACAGAACCTTACCGGTAGGTAGGCCAAAGCCACGTGGTGATACACAGATTAATAAAAATGGGTTAATTTAAGATGTAAGAATTACTTAATAAGAAGCCTAAGCTATTGGCCAAGCAGTGTTGTAATTAATACTGGGAAACAAACAAGCAACCTCTGCCTACATTCCATAATCTGTAGGTTGGACTCTGAGAACAAAATTTCCTTCAAGACATGGGATCTGTTTGTTTTCTTTTCTTAAGGTTTTCTCTGTGTAGCCCTGGCTGTCCTGGAACTTACTCTGTAGACCAGGCTGGCCTACAACTGAGAACTCAGAGGTCTACCTACCTCTGCTTCTGTAGTGCTGGAATTAAAGGCATGCTCACCACCAAGCAACTGAGAAGAATTCGTCTAACAGAATAAGCTCTTCTTATCTAAGACTTGGAGACAAGTGGCAATAAGGAGAATCCAATGAGACATGTTGCCCAATGAGAAAATATGAAATCAAAGTATGTTCTTTGCAGTCAAACTATCTTTAAAATCTTTTTTTGGTTTATTGATTTTATTAGTATGAGCATCATGCCTGAATGTATTATGTTCACCATGAAAGTATGACTGGTGTCCACAAACACCAGATTGTGGTATCAGATCCCCTAGAACTGGAATAACATGTGAACAAACATGTGGATGTTGGAGATCAATTTTAGGTTCTCTGCAAGTTCACCAGGTGCTCTCAACCTCTGAGTCATCTCTCCAGCATCTAGCCGCAGTGTCTTGACTAGCAGTGATCATCAAGGACTTTTTCCTGGGATGAGCTTTTCTGACATAAATCTCAGAAATGATTGCTCTGAATTTCATTTAAGAGTATTAGAAGCTCCCTGCTGTAGGGTATATTTAAACAGGAATTCAAAAGAGTTTCTGTGACATAGTTAGGACCTCAAAGTGAATCAAAATTGGGCTGGTGATTTGACACAAATGGTGAAGGCATTTGTCACTAAGCCTATCATTGAGATCAATGAGTCTGATCTTTGGAACCAATGTGAAAATGGAAGGATATGATGGACTCCACAAAGCTGCCCTCAGAACTTCACGTGTGTGCAGTGACGTGCGTGTGTGCTCTAACAATAATAACATTAATTTTAAAAATTCATGAAAACCATGCAATATAATCCTATTAATAAAAATAATTCTTAAATAAATACATATGATGGCCTAAAGAGGAAAATTATGCAATAGTTCAGACGTAACTGTTTTTGAAATGCCACTTACAATTGGGTGACTTTGAGAAAATTTCTTAATTCTCTAAGGTTTACCTTCTTAGTTATAACAACTAGTTAGGCTTCATTCATTTTAAGAGGAAAAATAAGGTGTACTAGAGCATTGCAAAAAGTATATGTATCTTCCATTATGAATTCTTAGATATGTATATACATATGTGTACAGATAAAATATGTTTATGAATATTTGTATGTAAAATATATTTGCTTCAATTTACATGTAGAAAGAAGTAGGTCATGAAAATATTTTTATTTTCTGGAAAGATAATTATGACGAAATAGTCATTATAAATGATTAAAACTAATTCTTGATCTTGAAACAATTTTATAAGTAGGATTATTGAATTCTTAGTATAAAAATTTGGGTTAATGGCCAAACCACACTTTGATATGCTTTAAGTTTTCCTAAGATAATGTATAACATTAAAACAAAAATGACAAAAATATCCATGATGTTAAGCATCATTAATTTTTAATTTATAAATCTAGCTACTGTAAATTTTGCATTTTATCATCATTATTGAAAGCAGAAAAAGTACACAAAGAACTCAAGGGATTAATTGTCCAAGAAACAAGAGAAAAACAAGCCCCACATTCACTTTTTTTTAGTGAGAAATAATCTTGCTATGAAACCCTAGCTGACCGGGCAATCATTGTGTGTTGTAAGTTAGCCTGAAACTCATGGCCCTCCAACCGCCTCAGTCAGATCAGGGCTAGGATATTGGCATATGCCACCAAACCCTTCTAGAAACAAACTTTTAAAGAAGTTATTAAGATGTTTTATTAAGAACCTCCCTCAACAATTAATAGAGATTTGCTGGATTCACTTTAGTAAACAATAAAATTATGCCAGCTCTGTTTTATTTTTTTTTATTTTATTTAATTTTATTTATTTATTTATTTATTCCATACATTGTTTTGTTTTATTTTTTCCATTCAAGAACATAATTAAAGAAATAAATTTTTTTTCCTTTCTTACCCTTCTCCCGGTCCCCTCCCACTACCCCCCCACCCCTCCTCCCTCCCCCTTCTTCCTTGAAAGAGGGCATGGTGCCCTGCCCTGTTGGAAGTCCAAGGCCCACCCCCATCCCTCCTGGCCTAGGAAGGAGTGCATTCAAAAAGACTCGGTTCTCAAAATGTTAATACATGCAGAAGAGATAGGTCCTGGTATCATTGTTTGTGGGTTCTCCATCTGCCAACTTTCGCCGCCACATTCAGAGAGTCTGGTTTGATCATATGCTCATTCAGTCCCAGTCCAGGTGGATTGGTGCGCTCCCATTAGTTCAGGCACACTGTCTCAGTAGGTGGACCAGACCCTCACGGTCCTAACTTCCTAACTCATCTTCTCCCACCTTC
>PVIU01006551.1:49715-100690 GCA_004026605.1 Ondatra zibethicus
AACTAGACATTAAAATTCTAAATACCCCAATTTAAAAATGGGGTAAGGATCTGAATAGAGAATTCTCAACAGAGGATGTTCGAATGGCCAAAAGATACTTAAGGTCATGTTCAACTTCCTTAGCAATCAGGGAAATGCAGATCAAAACAACTTTGAGATACCATCTTACACCTGTCAGAATGGCCAAAATCAAAAACACAAATGATAGAAAACATACAGTATTTATTGAAATTCAGCATATTTCACTTAATATGCTAATCTATACTTATCCTACTGAGCTCTAGTTTTAAATATCTTACCTCAAATAACAGAATTTCATTCTTCTTTATGACTGAATAAAAATGCTGTTCCATCACAAATATCTTAGCAGAAGTGTTGTTTCCTTTGATAATTTTCATTTTGACTTTGTAGCCAAGATGGCCAGTAGTGCTCCTGCAGTTGCATTGGAAGTGAAACTAATTAAACACACATGTTCTAGCTGAAGGACACTGCCAATCAAGTTGATCACTTTTAAATGGCTCCCACTCTCTAATGATATACTAGTAGTAAAAGGTTACAAATGAACGTTCCATCTAAGGTAGACTTTCTGCAGTGGGATTATTGGTTGTTTTTATTTGTCACAAATATGTAAATCTAATGATTCTAGAGACGTACTAACTTAACAAAGAATCAGGTTTACATTAGACGGCAGCTAGAATTCAATTTCGGCCAGTACTCATTGTTAAATTGCAGTCTCAAAGTAAATTCATTTCTGCCCCCCCACTCCCACTAGCACTGTGAAACCGAAGAGGACAAGATGTTTGCTGCCTTGACTATATTCACAGATATAGAGAGAGGAAAATGATAACATATTCGAATGAACATGCCCTCGTAGAAACCGGCAGCCTGCTATGCTTCACTGCTTGTCACTCTCTCGAAATATATGCTGTGTTCTATGTCTTGTCCTAAGAATTCCCTGATGCAACTGTCTGCCTTCTATCTCTCTAAGAGGCAGAATGACACATTTCTTCAATGAGTGGAGGCATAGATTGAACATACTGATCAAAATGCCTTAGGCTGCTCACTGAGCTCACGCTATTCCTTGCTTCTTAATTCCATCACGATCAATCCCCAGATTCTTGGTTTGTCTCTCTCTGTGAGCTCTATTTCAGATCTCCTGAGACTTGATTTACTTAGAATATTTATACTGATACTTGTTAACACAGTATAAAAACAATTAATTCAGATATTTAATAAAGTTATGTGCAGCCCTTTATAAAAATGAATAGGCAGTTTCTGTGAAAACTGACAGGCTGGAAATTTTGTTTGGTGTGCTTAGACTAAAGTAGCTGAATATGAATTAGAATGTTGTATGTCATAAGGTCTAGAACACTCTATAAGCATTCATATACTTTTCTTTGCAATTTATGTTGTCCAAGTTTAGCAAAAATTTAGAGAATCTTCAGAAAATGCCTAGAAAATATTCTTTGTTCAAATAAGGTAGATATCAAAATATATTGCTTTTGTGAGAAAATTCTCAGGTGGAATTAGCAAATATATATATTCTTACAATATATGTATATATAATATATTTTATATTGTATCTCCATATATTTAGATAGAGATATAAATATAGATATAGACATAGATATATGTATATATAGAGAAAGAAAGAGTTTGTGGTTTTGGTACTGGAGATAGAACAGAGGGCCTCATGCATACTCCTAAACACTCTACAGCTGAGTGATGTTTCAGTCCACAAATTATCATCAATGTAATAATTCAAGGATAGATTAATAAACAAGTAAAACTCCTTAAGCAATACAAAGTTACTGTAAGGAACATTATTGAAAATTTTTTACTGAAATGTAGATAAGACAACTTGATTATATTATCTCTAGGCAACTTATCTTTTTACTTTCATTTGAATTCAAATTATATGTAACTTAGAGATACATGTAGTCTCCTGTTACATTGTAGTATTTTCAATGTAGCCCAAAATATAGTAAAGTTATATTTAAATGATAGAGAGATAAAACGCATAATAACATTAATAATAATTTTATATAAAAACATATTCCTGGATTTTAACTCAGTCTTGGTTTCTAGGTATTCTTTGTTTAGGTACTCTTTGTTTCAATTTAGTTTACCAATGAATGTGATATTTATTCTGGTCATTTTTTATTTTAACTTTAATATTTTGTCTAAAATTATAATTGCAGTCTACCTATAAAAACAAGAAGAGCAGAGTTTGAAAATTATATTCTGTTCTCTAGCACTAAACTGCATGGATTTCATTATTATTTCTTTGACTAGCATGATATCTCAGTAGGCAAAGGTGTTTGACAAATCTAAAAATCTGAATTCAATGCAGAGTATATATACAGTGGAAGAAAAGAACTGGTTTCTACAAGTTGTCCTCTGACCTTGAATTCCTCATGTCTGCTACTGCAAACACCCATACTCACACATTAAAAACAAAGAAAAATTTTATATTACAATTATAAATCTATATTAATTCTTCCACTTACAAATTTGTGTTCCAAATAGACCATTTTTATTCCTTGCTCATTGTTAATTATTTGTCAAGTAATGTTAAGAACACATTTGGCAAGAACAATCACAAAATCCTTTAATCTCAGAACTCCAGAGTTTGTACAAAACTGGGCAAGTTTTTAATTCCAGCACTCAGGAGGCTGAGTCAGGTGAACATCTGTAAATTAGATGCGAGTCTCCTCTACATAGGAAGTTCCAGGATAGCTAGGGTAGATAGAGAAAATTTGTTTCAAAAACAAACAAATAAACAACAACAAAACATACTAAAAAACAGAGCCTGTTGGAAGGTTGTGAATTCAAAGACATTTGAACTTCAGATTGAGAGCCAGTCCTAGTTACTTTTCTATTACTATAATAAGACACCATGATACAAGTAACTTATAAATGAAAGTATTCTCTTTATTGAAGATAAATTCCTTTCTCATACACTATATGCTGTTTATAATTTCTCCTTACTGTAGTCTTCCAAATATTTTCTCCCCTCCCCTCCCCTCTAAATCAACTCCCTTTTTTTTTTATCTCTTTAGAAAAGAGCAGGCTTCTGATAGATAACAACCAAAGAAACAAACATGACAAATAAAATATAATAAGATGGAGCAAAAGCTATCATATCAGATTTGGACATGACAACCTAACAGGAGGAATAGAGTCCTGAGAGCAGACACAAGAGTCAGAAACCCACCAATTTTCACAGTCAGGACTCCCATAAAAACATCAAGCTAATAGCTATAATGCAGAGACCTTGTTGCAGATGCCTGTAGGCCTTGTGCTTGCTGCTTCCGTCTGTGAGCTCATATGTGTCTTCCTTAGTTGATTCAGAATGCCTTGTTCTCCTAGTGTACACCATCTCCTCTGACTCTTTCTACCTCCTCTGCCTTGGGATTCCCTCAGTTCAGGGTGGGGAGATTTATTTGATGGAGCCCTCATATTTAGACTCATTTTCCATGTAATGTCTGGCTGTTGGTCTCTGAATCTGTTCCCATCTACTGCGAGAGGAAGCTTCTCTGATGATGACTAAATAAGGTCTATGAGTATAGTAGAACATCATTAGGAGTCATTTTGTTGAAGATTTTTTGGACCAGTAGTCCTGTGAGTGAGAGTGAGTGGGTCTCTAACTCTTGTGCCTGCTCTTGGGACTCTTTTCCTTCTGTTAGGTTTCCATGTCCAACTTTGGCATGGTAGTTTTTGCTTCATCTTATTATATTTTCTTGTGTTAATTTTGGCTGTAATCTCTTAGAAGTCTGTTCTTTTCTAAAGAGAAACAGAGAGTTAAGAGGAGTAGATAGGGAGGAACTGGGAAAAGTATCGGGAGGGGAAGATATAATCAGGATACACTGCATGGAAAAAGAATCTATTTCAATAAAAGGGATAAATCAAATAATAAAACAAAATAAAAGCATATATTCAATTAAACTTTCCATATTCCCCTCTGGGCCATATACTTGTCTCTTCACAAGCCTTATTCTCTATGTTCATCCTTGTTCCAATTTGTGGCCAGAAAATTTTTTTTTGTTCTCGTTTGGGGACAGATTTTTAATAAGCCTTCCATGTGAATACTGGAATATATTTCTATAGCAAATTGTCTTCATTGGGATGACAAATTCAGAGGTACTATTACTAACTGTTCCCAGAGTTTTGGGTCCCTGTTAAAGAAACACCTCATTACTGTAGCTCTGTAGTAGAGTTTAAAGTCATGGATTGTGATGCCTCCAGAAGTTCTTTTATTGTACAGGACTGTTTTTGCTATCCTGGGTTTTTTGCTTTTCCATATGTAGTTAAGTACCATTCTTTGGAGGTCTGTGAAGAATTTTGCTAGGATTTTGATGGACATTGCGTTGAACCTGTAGATTGCTTTTGGTAAGATTGCCATTTTTACTATGTTAATTCAGCCTATCCAAGAGCATGGGAGATCTTTACACTTTATGGTGCCACAAGGACATGTGCTCAATTATGTTCATAGCAGCATTGTTTGTCATAGCCAGAACCTGGAAACAACCTAAATGCCCCTCAACCAAAGAATGGATAAGGAAAATGTGGTACATTTACACAATGGAGAACTACACAGCAGAAAAAAATAACGACATCTTGGATTTTGCAGGAAAATGGAAGGAGTTAGAAAACATTATTTTTAGTGAGGTAGCCCAGACACAGAAAGACAATTATCATATGTACTCACTCATAGGTGGTTTTTAAACATAAAGCAATGAAAATCATCTTACAAACCACAATCCCAGAGAACTTAGACAACAAAGAGGACACTAAGAAAGACTTACATAGATCTAATCTACATGGGAAGTAGAAAGTAGAAAAAGACAAGATCTCCTGTGTAAATTTGGAGCATGGGGACCTTGGGGGAGGGTTGAAGGAGGGATAGAGAGGCAGGGAGGGGAGCAGAAAAAAAAGTAGAGATCAATAAAAATCAATTTAAAAACAAAGGAAAAAAAGAAACACATCATGAGGGAGTTTGGCTAAGCAAAACTCATCATTTAATGGCCAAGTAACAGAAGAAAAGGGAGAGGGAGTGAAGGTCCAACAAACTCCTTAAGGACAATTCCCAATCTGCTCAGGTCTCCTAATAATAGACAAGTTCCATTCATCTGTACGCATGTTAACTATAAGCATTTTGTCACTGTTCTTAAGCATACTGTCTCCTAAATACTCTGTTTTGCTCTACAGCAACCACTGAATATTCATATTTTTACCAGTTAACTTAATGAGACCATTACAGAATTTCTCACCATATCTTCTGCATGGGATTGAAGTAGTGTGCTTTCCTTGAGTATATAATAAAATAAATTTTAATGCCACTGCAATTGCCATTATAGTTCTAACACAGACATACTCAAATCTGTAAGAGAATACACTGAGTCTAAACTCTACAACAATATATATTAATAAAATATGCAGGACAATTTTAGTTAATATTTTAATAAATATAATTAAATTATATTTTAATCAAATTGATAAATGAATATATTAAAATAATACCATGTAGAATTTTTGCAAATCTATATTCTGTATAATGTTTAAATCAATGTGAGCATATTTATCTTGCCAATCATATTTTATAATTAAAAATATTTAAAATCCTTTCTAGCATCTAAAAACCTATGGTGCATTGTTCTACAGTACAGGATCACACCACAGTGCCTTGATTCTATTTAGTAATAACCTACTACTCATCAGTCTCCTTCCCTCTGACCCTCCCTACCAGGACTAGCCTACTACATGCAACACTCAACTTCCATAAAAACAGCATTTTCAGTTCTCCTTCATGAGTGAGATTATGCAATACTTGTCTTTGTATATCTGATTTTTTCATTTACTGTATTTTCCAGTCACTAACATTGATTTCACAAATGACAGCATATCAGTCTTGTCTCATTGATGAATAATATAGATATTTCTGATGTATTTTCCTCATTTATCAGGTTATGTACATTGAAATTAGTTTCATTTTGTGGCAACTGTACATTATGACACAGGGATAAAAATGCATAAATGTTCTTCATGCTTAGTTTATTGTCTTTATTGTATAATCAGGAGACTGATAGATCACACAATAGATCTAATTTTCAATTTTACAGAGCTCTCCACACTGTTTTCCAGACTGACTGTATTACTCTGAAGTCCCATCAATTCTATGCAGTTTCCCTACATTAAGGGGATATGCTTCAAAGAAGTTTGTTACTAAAAAAGATGAAAACAAGGATTTCATCATTGAACTTAAAGTTCAATTAAAAAAATAAATCACTATCTCCCTACTTTTCATAGTCAGGAAAATGTAGGAAAAATAAGTAAGTTTCAAGGTGTATTTCTATGTCTTATTTAGGAGCAAAGTTGCTATTTTAATCATTCTGATAAATAAATTGAAAAACCAAATTGAAAGAAGAATTTTTGAATCAACAAACATCTTCCTCAGAATCTGTTTGACAGAAAATATATGGAGAGACAAAGTTTTCATTGTAGAGTAGCCTATAGTAGCAAAATCTAGAAAACAGGAGAAAGTGGATGAATTGACTCTACCATGAACATCATTGGACTGGCATACAGTTATGTGGGTAGCAGGTCATTCAGAAGGAGTTTTGTGTGGTACAAATAGCATGCAGATATGTGTGTGTCATCTATTCTTGCACAGAATAAGTCCTGACTTGTGTTGCATGTGCATGTGCGTGTGTGTATGTATATGAATGTTTATATGAGCATGGGAAAAGGTACAGAGAGCTCCATAATTGATTTTCTGGGAAATAAAAATGAGGAGAAAGTGAAGACATGTAGAAAATACAATGAAGAGAAATGTTGAATGCAATTTGGTAAGTAGGAAACTTCATAGGATATACATTTAATCCTACCCATTTGCATGTATATATCTGTGTGTATATATGTTGCTGTTTGCTGGGAACTAAATATTCAAAGACACGTTTACACAGGTGAGTTTGACTGCTCTCTTGACTGCATTATCTTAAGAAATAGACATGACAGTGTGGTGGCACACAACCTTAATTCTAACATTAGGGAGACAGACACAGCTGATACTCCATGAGTTTTAGGTCAGTCTTGTCTACACAGAAAACTCCAGGACAGTCAGGGCTACACACACACACACACACACACACACACACACACTAAAATAAAAAGAGTAATATAAAAAGAAGAGAAAGAAAGACTTAGTTTTTCTTTTCCAGCATTCCAGCATTCTATATTGCCTCCCATGAAAGCCAAGAAATACAGGGCCACACAGAAACAAACCTGTCTATAAAACAAAACAAAACATAAAAATAGCAAAACCAAAACCCAAAGTGACTTCTGACTGGGTACTTCCTCAGACATTTTAATTTCCCTCCTTCCATCTAAATATGTCCCAGTGCCTTATTAATGTGTGGCAGAAGTAGTACCCTGCATGGCATTCAATATTCATCTACAAAATTTAATGATTCTTGATCTCATTCATTAAAAAGAAAACTGTTCAATGCCCATGTTTAATCATGTAGTTTTTAAAGGTGCACTGCGCAAGAGCACCAAGACAGGGCTCCTGCCCTGGTGTGTGGACACATACAGGTACATGTGATGATGAATACCCAGGGGCAATGCTACAGGTTAATGACTGAAGCTGTGTATGAATATAAAAGAGGTTGAAGGCCTTGTGAGACAACCGAATGTGTCTTAGTTGCTATTTGAATAGAACACATAGATAAGAGCATTTGATTTTTTTTGGTAGAATGGTTTATAATAAATTCATTTTTGGTTTATTGGTATTACTGGAATTTCATGAAAACAATTAATTTTAAAAGAAAGGGCATATTCAAGACTGTCATAAAATATATTGTTTTGTTCTTAGATTATGTGCTTCTTGTTCTTGGAATATCTGTTTCTTGTTTGTGAAATATGTACAATCTGAGAACATTGACATCTTCTTGACATAATGTGCAAATTCTCCTGTATGAAGAAATATAAGGAATATTTCTACAAAGAAAAATATTATGCATGTCCAATATACTATCAGCAGAGGATAAGAAAACAAATACATAGATAGGTATCTTGTCTTTAATAAGCTTTATTTTTAACCTTTGCATGTGCAAACTTCTTTGTATGTAACCTCTGAGTGGGATCATTTAATGTTACATCATGACTTTACTTCATTGGTAAGAACAAGTCTCACTAAGAACCCTATTCACATGTTCTTGTGGTATGATTGAGCATCTTTTGGGTAAATACTCAGCAGCGGTTTTGCTGGGTCTTGAATTAGATTATTTCCTACTTTTCTGAGAAATTGCCATACTGATTTTCAAATCAGCTGTACAAGTTTGCACTCCCACCAACAATGGAGTAGCATTCTCCTTACCCCATCCTCTTCAGCAAAAGATGTCATCAGTGTTGTTGATCTTGGACATTCTGAAAATTGTAAGATGCAATATCAGAGTTGTTTGCTTTACATTTCTCTGATGGCTAAGAATGTTGAGCATTTCCTGAAGTGGCTTCAGTCTTTTGACATTCATCTGTTGAGAGTTCTCTGTTTAGGTCTGTACACCATTTTTTTTAATTGGATTATCTGTCCTTTTGAGTCAAGTTTCTTGAGTTCTTTGTATATTTTTGACATCAGCCCTCTGTTTGATGTGGGGTTGGTGAAGAACTTTTCCTATCCTATAGGCTTCTGTTTTGTTTTGTTGACCCTGTCCTTTGCTTTACAGAAGGTTTTCAGTTTTAGGAGGTATTATTTATTAATTATTGCTCTCAGTTTCTATGCTACTGGGGCTATATTTAAGAAGTTCCAATGCATTCAAGTGTACTTTACACTTTCTGTTCTATGAGGTTCAGTGGTTGATTTTATTTTGAGGTCTTTGATCCATTTGTACTTGATAACTATGTATCTATTTGTATGTGCTCAACTATGCTCATAGCAGCATTATTTGTAATAGCCAGAACCTGGAAACAATCTAGGTGCCCCTCAGCAGCACAGAATGGATCAAGAAAATGTGGTACATTTACACAACGGAGTACTCCATTTGTACCTTACAACTATTGATTTATTTGCATGTGCTGTACTATGTTCATAGCAGCATAGCATTATATGCAATAGCCAAAACCTAGAAACAACTTAGATGCCCTTCAGCTGTAGAATGGATAAAGAAAATGTATTATATTTACACAATGGAGTACTACACAGTGTTAAAAAATAATGACATCTTGAAATTTGCTGGCAAATGGATGTACCTAGAAAAAATATTGAGTGAGGTTACTCAGACCCAGAAAGACAAATATAATATGTACTCACTCATAAGTGACTTTCAGACATAAATCAAAGAAAAACCAGCATGCAGCCCACAACCTAAGAGAACCTAAATAACAAAGAGGACCCAAAGAGAGATATAAACGGATCTACATAGGAAAGAGAAAAAGACAAGATCTCCTGAGTAAATTGGTAATGTGGGGGTCATGAGAGAGTGTACAAGGGAGAGAGAAGGAAGGGAGGGTAGTAGAGAAAAATGTATAGCTCAATAAAAACAATAAAAAAGAACCCTAACTTCTTCTGCTAAGTGTAGCTGCTTGTTTTATTTTTTAACAAGCACATTGTACTTCAACACTTCTGTGTGTGGGCATTCACATCTCATCCCATTCCATTTTTTAAAACAAACATATATTTGGATAAAGCAATAAAATCACAACTATTTATTTGTTCATTATAATTTTAAATAGCCTTTTCAAATCTTTATATTTAAGGTTAACATTAACAAAAATAATTTTCTGGGTAGGGGATATTTAAATGGCACTCAGACTTACTCTTTAAAGAACTTGAACTTTGTTAATGCTGTATATTACTCTCATCTTAATAGTCTCAATAATTTTGTTAAAATTTTTATATTATTAGTGAAATCTAATGAAATCATATGCTATGGACTGAGCCTATAGATCAGCAGCAGTATACACACACATACACAGAGAGAGAGAGAGAAAGAGAGAGAGAGCAGGTATGGGGTGCTACACAGATGACTGTCAATTGGTGTGGTAGGAAGGTGCATATAGACACATGAATCAACAATGTTTATTAGGTGTTTCCAACATGGCTGATCCATAAATTGATCTAGGTTATTAGCAGAAACAAAAGCAGCACAAACAGAGGCAACAACAGCAGCCACAAGAAAAGCTACAGGTACCTATTGCACAACACTCATGGTGAAAAGCCTACTTACCCATAATTCCCAGGATCCCAAGCAGGCACAAATATCAGATCCCTTATATATGTTCTATGACAATGCTGGCAAGACTCAGGTAAATCATTATAAAAGTAATTGTTTTTTAACCATCACATCTAGAAGTTTTCATGTATAGTTTTTATTTTTTTTGGCTTTGTTTGTTTGTTTTTGTTTTTCGAGACAGGGTTTCTCTTTTGAAATTTGCTCTAACAGCACCAAACAAATATCTGAAAACTTAGAAAAACAAGTTAATTTTAAAGAGTTCCACACTTTATAGAAAATAGCGCTCACTTTTCATATAAAGCTTTAGATGAACAAATTACTGACAAGAAGTGCAATTTTGGTTATACTTTTCCTGTGACTAAGTAGAAAATAATAGGATTCATAAACAGACATTTGGAACTGTACAAAATTTCCTGCAACTACTTCTGACTTCTTTCATAACCTTGATAAGTTGCAGGAAATGCCAGAGGAAGCATTGAAATGCCATTGCATAGATTAGCATAAAATTCAATGTAAAAGCAATAAAATCGATCCCTGTGGTCAACTTGTTCATGTCTTGAGGACACTGAAAAATGCATGAACATACATATGTAATAAAATTTTATGGAAAGGAATGATGTCAGCGTCCTGTATTTATGTCCATTTCTGGTAATGTATTTATGTTTGTTACACTTGGTTTGAAGACAGCCCTACTGAGGAAGCTGAAGGAAGAACGCTTGGACTCCCTGCTTCTTGGCACCTCCGTAAAACTATAACCATATCAAAATTCAAAAGTCCAATTAAAAATTCCATCTCAGAGAAGCATGGGATTGATTTCTGTGGTTTAAATATTAATTAAAAAAATCATTCCATGTGAATCATCAGCAACAGATGTACCAAAATTTACATTGTAAAGTGATGGATTAAAACTCCATCCTAATGTTCTCACAGCCTAGGAAACATTTTTAATAGTTTCATGAACAGTTGTATCAACCAAAAAAGTCTTCCTTTCAAAATTAAAAAATATCAAGATGTATTTGTGATCTTGTAGTAGCCAAGAGCAACTGATGTTGCTATAAATATTATCCTTGATAGTAGAGCTAAAAATTTCATAAATTGTGCTAGCCTAAGAAATAATTTTCAGAAGACACTGATATATGTCAAAAAAGATTAACATATAATTATTCATTGTATTTTAAATCACTGTGACACCAATATCATTTTTATAGTTTACACGTTTTTGTGTTATTCATATGTTGCTATTACTTCATTTTACTAGTAATAAAATAGTGTAAAGGAAAAGTCTTCATATTTTATTATATTTTGCATATTTCTTTTGGGTTTGAATTAATGCCCATCCATTTTTATTTTACAGTTGTTCTCATAAATAGTGTAAGTCCTGATCTAGGGGGATGGACAAACTTTGAAAGGCATATGAATTTGACATGGTCATGGTGGCACACACTTGTGCATCTAAGCAGTATGTCATATAACAATACCCCACTATCAGAACAACAAAACAAGTTGCTTAAAATTTTGCAAGAGAAAAACATAATTAACAAACTCTTCTTTAAAATTGAGATTGAAATAAAATTTTGACACGACTTCAGATATTTGCAAGTCATAATTAACACAAGCCAGCTCTGGAATATCTTAGAATGCCAACCAAGTTATGACTGTAATTCCAAAGCATGTTTGATTTTTCATTTTAAATCACAAAAATATTAAAAAGCACTTTTATATGAAGTTGCATTCATAAAACTTGAGCCGTATAGTATTGACAAAATTTCTTTTATTGGGATTTGTACCCACCTGCTACATTTCTCAGCTTGCATATACAATTATTACAGAATTATGATTCCCTTGAAATATTAAATGATATTCAACATTTATTCTTAAGTGTTATTATGACACATGAACCATTTTCCCAACTGGAATTTTACTTAAAAACAACTTAAAGCTGAGAGAGAGTTTATGAACTAAAAATAATGTTATTTCTGTTTTATCTTGATAGACCAGACTTGAACATCATTGAGTCATTTGCTTAGCATCCAGTAGGAAGTTATGTATACTTGCTTATTTTCTGATGTGTCTGTGGCTTCGTTGCACTTATTTTTCCTCTTATTATCCTGTCGGCTCAGTTCATTTTCTCTTCTCTCATGTTTCAGAATGATTCTTGGGGAAAGCAATATTCCTATGCTCTCTTCAAAGCCATGAGCCACATGCTGTGTATCGGCTATGGCGCACAAGCGCCTGTCAGCATGTCCGACCTCTGGATTACCATGCTAAGCATGATTGTTGGGGCCACCTGCTATGCAATGTTTGTTGGCCATGCCACAGCTTTGATTCAGTCTTTGGATTCTTCAAGGAGGCAGTATCAAGAAAAGGTATGTAGCTTTCTTTCTCAAATATTCATGCAGCTTTTGCTTAAAAAAATATAATTGTGTTCAAGCTAAAATCTAATATCCCTCTGTTGAAACTGTGAGGGCCTGAAATATTTAAATGAAAGAGAGCCTGCTTTGGTATTTTCAGATTCCCACCAAGATAATTTTCCAAGACCTTATTTTATTTGTCTTGAATTATGCTGATATGTGTGTATGCATATACGTATGTGTGTATACCTGGTAATGTAGCTCAGGTTGGTAAAGTGTGTGCCTGGCATGCAGCAGCCCTAGGTTTGATCCTCAGCATGACAAATGCCAGGCATGGTGAAACTGACATTTCATTTCAAAATCTGAGAGTTGGAGTCAGGAAAATCAGGAAATTCAAGGTGTCATGCTAAGCTATATAGTGGGGTTGAGGCTAGCCTAGTCTGAAAATTTTAAATATATAAATTCTCATTCCTTAAAATATAATTATATCTTTAAAATGTATACAGAAGATATACATAATGTCCCCATGGTTAAGGTTCAGATTCTATATTCCAAGAGTCAAATTTCAATTACTGGACTAATATATTATTAATCCCTCACTAATTCACACTACAAGAAACAGAAGTCTACAGAAAGGGCCTGTCAACTTTGCCCTTTTGTTTGCCTGCCTTTTTCTGTGTGTTATAATAGTAATTTACATTGTAATACACAGACTTAGCTAACTAAGCACTGGCTGCCTTTATCGTTACAAAACTCATCACACTCCCCAGGATTGTTTGAGACAGGGTTTCTCAGCCTTTTCTGTCCAGGAACTCGATGTGTAATCCAGACTGGGCTGGAATTCAGAGATCTGCCTACATCTGCCTCAGTCTCCCTGCCTCCTGAGTGCTGGGATTAAAGCCTTGCACCATCCATGCCTGGCAACACTCTCTAGTATTAAAAGTCATGTTTACAGCTGCTAGCTTGTCTTCCTGTGCTCAGTGTGTTCATGGAAGTGACTGCCATGTTAAACTTCTCTTAAATGAATAGAAGAGGACAAAACCAAGTTAAGCTATGATTTCCTTACATTTTATTATATTTTATTGTTTAAAACAATTTTTAAATTTAAATATCTTTTGATCATACTCTTCCCTTCCCTCAAGTCCTTCCAGATCTGCTCCCTTTCCCCTACTTGCCTACCCAACTTTAAATTCTTCCTCTAAAATCAGACAAAAAGTCAATATCATAACAAAACCAAGGAGGAGGGGGACTGTGGAGTCCATAATATGTTGGTCAACAACTCCTGAACCTGAGACCTGCTCTGGAATGGTTGATATCCCCAATGTCACTCCATTGAAAAGAACTAATTTTCCCTCTCCCAACAGATACAAATGACAGTTCTGTTTTTTTTTTTTCACTTTTACTCTAGTGGCTAAGTTTTCATTCATTCATTCATTCGTGGTTTTAAAATAACAAAATAAAATATAGTAAGTTGAAGCAAGACCATCATGCTGAATTTGGACAAGACAAGCCAAGAGAAGGAAAAGTGCCCAAGAAATTGCACAAGAAACAGAAATTCACTCATTTACAGAATCCCACAAAATCACTCACCTGGAAGCCACCGTATAAGCACAGAGGTTTTTGTGTAGACCTGTGCAGACCCTGAGCATGATGGTTCTTTTTCTAGACCAGGAGTATCTGATTTTATCCTAGGTCATTGTGCTATCTACTCTCAGGTTTTGGTCACCTAGGCAATGCCAGCTTTCCTCTTGTGGGATGTGCCTTAAGTAAAACCAAATATTGGTTGGTTCTAAGTAAAATCAAATTTTGGTTGGTTCTCACACAAGCTCTATGCCACCATCAGCTTAACATATCTTGCAGGTAGTGCACCATTATAGAAGAAGAATTCCTGGCTGGCTTGGTATTTGCATTCCCCTTTTGATAGTGTGTAGAGAACCTTCCTGTACCAAAGTCCCTGGAACTAGGTGTTCACACCTTGACACAGAACATTTCTGGAACCAATGATTAAGTGCTTATTGAGTAAGTGTGACTGGTACCAGGTTAGATTCAATTATTCCAAAGAGATGAATGTCACACTAGTTGTTGCTTTATATACAAAAAGTCTTTGTTGCTATATATACAAAGTTTTTGCCATTATAACCCTGTAATAGGAGTAAGGAAACAAAGATGTTTGATTTTGCTCAGATAGAACTACAATGACACCAACCAGCATAATCAGCAAGTTGATACTTTGATGAGGAAATCATGAAAGGTAAACTGTGAAAATTGCCTTGAGGTTTACTTTAAAAAAAATAAATTGTAAAGAACAAATAAAACAGTAAAGGTCAAAAGACTATATAAAGCCGTTTAGCTGAAAATCCTATATTAATTGTAATTCAGGCTTATTTTATGGCGATATAAGGCTAGAACATCATATTGTGAAATTTGTTCTTACATTGTAAATCTCCCCATTGTTTTCAATGAAAATGTTGACTTTTTATCATTTTCTATGAATATTGCTACATATTTTCTTTTTTGTTTTTCCTGTCAATGTATTATTTACACATTGTAAAATTTTTTATTTTTTTTCATATTTGCATGTTTTATTTATATATTTATTAAATATTGTAAATAATATATAATGTATAAATATATATTTTCTTGAAAACAAACAAATCTTCATGATTGCATCTTCAGAAAGATGAAATTATATGTGTGGATATGTCTGTGTATGTGTGTGTGTGTGTGTGTATGTGTGTGCGCGTGCGTGCGTGTGTGTATGCTGAGACAGGGCCTCACTCTGTACCTCAGACTCTCTTTAAGTTCACAGCAAACATACTGCCCCAACCTTCTGAGTGCTCCGTAACAGTTCTGTTGTACAAAATTAGAATTTATGGAGTATCACTTTGTCAAGAACAGGAAATTAAAATATTAAACTTACACCAAGAGACAAAATATTCAAATGTTATACATTTTGAAAATGGTTTGTACAATTCCATTTTTGTAATTAATGTAAAGAAGTATAATTGGTGTAAAAAATCTCAATTTGTAAGTAGACATAAAACCATGTATGAATTATTGAATTGTAAAATTTTCTGTAAGCTGATTTTTAATTAGCCTAATTGTATTAACAATAGCCCTGAGTTGAAAGCTGGGAATCCAAGCTGTCCTTTGCAACCTATTCAAATCTCACTCTAAAGCAACTAACTTCTGATAAAGCAACTAGAGAATTGTTGGTTTACCCAGGGAAGAAAACACTAATTGTGTATCCAGTACCAAATGATCATTCCTGAAAACATACACACAAATAACATTACACAGACTGAGCAGGTTTCATTTAGGAATTTATATGTATATATGTATATTTACTTATGTATTTACCTATATATGTATACATATAACAACCATTAATGAAAAAAGTGGCCATGAATTTGAAGTAAGCAAGGAAGGGTATATGAGAGAGTATGGAGGGGGAAAGGTAAAGTAGAAACGATGTAATTATCTAATAATCTCAGAATATAAGAAAAAAATAAAAGGATCAAATTATATACGGTGATTATGACTGTGCATATGCTTTTGATAAAACACCCATCGAGGGGGCTTTGGGTGAAAAATTAGTTCAGGATCACCTTTTAAAATCTTTTTTTTTATTTTTTTATTTTTTTTCCTTATTTTTTTATTTATTTATTTTTCCATACATTGTTTTGTTTTATTTTTTCCATTCAAGAACATAATTAAAGAAATAAAATTTTTTTTCCTTTCTTCCCCTTCTCCCTTAACCAAATCTTTTTTCCAGGCAGCAAACCATTTCTTTCTCTTAAAAAAATCCTAGATTCTCCTCTTCCACATCTTTCACTCTGCCTACTCCCTTGCCTTAGACACCCCTGAGGTCTACCTAGGTTTTTCTTATATTTGAGCTCTAGGGCTCCTTCCAGATTGTACCAACCTTTAGTCACCTGAATGTTATATACATCCTCTGTATCCGATGCAGTCCAAAGACTGTGATAGGAAGACCCTTTCCCCTTAAATCCTGATGTGTGTGCTTAAGACCCAAACATGGAAACATCAACATTGTGGACCTGAGGCTGCCAAAGTTCTGTGAGGCAGTGAGAGAGGCGGATGTTTAGAGCTGCTCCCCCTTACTCTAATCTATAAATAGCTATGGAAAAGTAGTGAGTGAACTTTGCCAAATGTCATCACATGACTATATGTAAAACCCCTTCCAAAAATTGAATTATGTTATTTGCATGTATGCAAATGTATTGTTTCATCAAGGTTTTAATTATCTATACTTAATTGTATATTTATTTTATGTATTTTGACATCTCACTCTGCTGCTCTGACTGACATGGAACTACTGAGATTAATAGTTCTCCTAGTATCAACCTCCCTTGCACCTGGGAGCACAGGCCTGAAATGCCATCCATGGGTACTTATTTATGTACCCCCCTTCACCTGAAGATAGATACCTTTTTAGAAAATAAGTTTTAGAATCCTTTTTTTGTTTTTTCCTGAAATTATGAGGTCAATCACTTACTCCTGGAATTAAAGGATCTATTACCAATGTGACTGCCATCAGGGTTGAAGAAGTTTCATAGTTACTGAGTTGATACACAGTAAGTTCTGCTTCAAGGCCTGTTGGAACTCCCTGCCTTGGGAAGACCCAAAACTTGTTTCCGAAACATTAATTATAAATCACCAATTACATAATAAAACAACATTATAGAACTAGAAACATGAGGAAATAAGCAGGAACCTTTTGTAGTACTGCCCATGATCCTTTCAAATCAGGCTGCTAATCACAGCTCTTCTTTCTCACAACAAATTGAGTAAATTGACCTGCTACTGTGGTAGATTTCTTTCACCATGGAGAGACACCATGACCATGGCAACTCAAATGAAGGAAAACATGTCACTGAGGCTGGCTACAACTCAGAGGTTTAGTCCATTATCATCATGGTGGGAAGCATGCTGGCACACAGGCAGACATGGTGCTGGAGAAGTAGCGGAGAGTTCTACATCTGAATTGGCAGGCGACAGGAAGAGAGCTGATAGTGGACCTGGCTTGAGCACCAGAAACCTCAAAGCCCACCCAGTGATATACTTTTTCAAAAAAGCCCCCTCCCACTCCAAGGCCACACCACTCTGTGGGCCTGTGGGGACCATTTTTGCTCAAACCACCACGCATAATATTTCTTCTATTGTTTCGAAGGCAGGATGTTCTTGACCTTAGAAAAATAACGGTTAGCCAGTGCTTACCTGAATTACGTCTGAAACATGAATTTTTTTTTTAGGATCCTTATTATGGGGCAGAGATATCGCTGAGATTCATTGCTTTCAATAAAACAACAAAATTCCTTTCACTTGTTTTTTTTCCCATAACTGATAAACATTTTCTTTCTCCCTTTACAAATGAGGGTGATAAGAACACAAGTCCCCATGGTTCCTTAATTAAGCTAGAAAGTATCCATAAAGTTAAACTGCTTACTTTGCCTCTTGAGAACTGAATTCAATAAATTCTAGTATGTTAAATTGGTTGTACTCCAAAATTTATCCCAGCCAAGAACATCCTAAGACTGTGACTCTAATAGGATACTTGTATAGGAAACCTGCACTGTGCTCACCTTGTGCCAGTGTTTTTTTCCTAATTTTTTTTTTATTTTTTTAGATTATATCATTGCTCTCTTCCTTTTTTTCTTCCAAACCCTCCCGTACAGCCCTCCTTGCTCTCTTTCAAATTCATGACCTTTTTTTATTCATGAAATTTGATATTTATTTCTAAACGTGTAAGTGTAACATGCTCAACCCATATAAGCACACCAGTTGGTTATCTAATACCAAATGGTCAGCCCGAAAATCATGCATGGAAGTATGTGTGTATACTACTTGATGAAGAATGATATTTTGCATTCTCACCTGAATAAAAGAATGGTTTTTGCTGTTAGACATACAGAAGTAAGTAAAGATTAGACTCAACCATCCTAACCAAAAAGAAATATAATTCAGTCAATTCCAAATTATTTATACCGGTGGATCTTAAAATCTTGTATTTTTATTTATAAAGCATATATAGTTCTTCTCTTTCCTCAATGACAGTTTCTGCACTAGTATTCAGTGTTCCATGTTAAAATTCCCCACATGTATAATGTTTGTACCTATAGTTGCAGAAATACACAAGTGGTAGCGATTTATCCTCATTAGGCCTTGTCAGTACTTTGCAGTTTCTGCTTTGAAGCACATGGCAATGTCTGACACTAGTGCTAAGGTAAGAGTTTCATTTCCTGTTCTATTGATACATCTACAAATTTCTTCTAGAAATGTTTGATTTTTTTTACTACATTCTACAAATTTCTCTTTCAACAATTTAATTTTAATGTACTTAGGTTCCATATATATCATAAAATATAAAGCCCCTGTAAAACATCTTTACACAATAGAAACTGGTGTCCAGGGCTGCAACCATTTGACAGGAGTCCTCAGTGGAGAAGGTATACTCACTCTTCTGGCCTGTAACTCAAGTTTATCTAGTCAGATTGCTGGTGCCTATTGGAAAGTGACCTAGAGGATGTTAATGACATCAGTGGACAGAGATAGATATCAGGCAATCAGAATTCTAGTTTAGGAAAACAAGTCATAACAGCAAGTGGGATATGATATAGTCCTGTTTAAACTGCAGGTTCTGTGATCAAATAAAACAAACATTTTGCGATAGAATCACTGGCACAAATATTAAATATCAAATAAGAACTTCAGCATTATAAGTGGGCACATAAAATCCCAGAAACATTATTATTTAATGAGTCAGTGGGATCCAAGTAGTCATCAGGGAAAAATAATCTGTGCACTAAGTATCAAAATCTTCTTTCTAGCAAATATCTATTTATTGAATGTTTATTTGTGTAACATTTATCATAAGAGATTTGGAAACAATGAGCAAATATGCATGGCATTGTTCCTAAGGGGGTTTCTTGTCATTCAGTAGGTAATAATGGGAGAGTCGAAATCACTAGTAACAAGATTCAGAGAAAGCTGTACATCATGAAGTCTTTTAATTATGAATTAGTTAATAAAAGAAATGTAACAACATGATAACACAATGTAATATTTTACTTTGCATTTATTTATTTATGTTCAATATACTGGGGAGAGAGTGTGGGGAGAGTAGAAACATGACATTGCACTGGCCCCTACAGACAAAACATCAGTGTGAAAACAGCTGGCAGGACTCGAGGACAGTCAAGGAAAGTGTGACTGAATCCCAGAGCAAAGATGACCTGGGAAGTATAGAATGACAAAGTCATATTGCTAGAGACTATGTAGACCTCAATAGCCCTCCTGTAGTTTAGCTTAAGCATGTAGAAAGTGTACTAATCATAAGGACTTGACAAGCAATGATAAAAGGATTTCCTGGGACATTTTAATCAAATGTCAGTAAACTGGATAAATACATTAGGGAGAATTGGAAACGGCCTCTTGTTCTTTGGCATTAAGCAGATGGTCTACTCTGCTTTGTGAGGGTTTTGTGTAGGTGTCACACAGGGAAGCAGACCGTATGAAGAGATAAGATTGAAAACCTGGTAAAAATGGACTTTGTTAACCTGTATCAGAATTTGGAGACTCTAATGCCAGGCAGTTCATTGTCAGTATATTTAAAAAACAATAAAATTTGGGGAAAAGCTTCCAGGCAACAATCAGTTCAATTCCAAGTGTCCAATAAACTTTAAAGTGGGACTGTGTAAAAATTCTTCTACAAAGTATATGTGACCATGGGTCTGGGTTCTATAGACAAAGACCTAGAATCTAGCATGGTCACTGACTGAGAGCATAGAGGTCAGCAGGCCATAAAGTACATGTGACATCTTCCCTATAGATGAATAATGGTCTGTGGAGGGAAGGGTCTGTCGGAATAAGCACTCTGGGGATATTTGGTGACATCTGCCTCCACATATAGCAAAAAGGCCACCAGTTTGCTAACAAAATCCACTCTCAACTTTCTGCCTGAAATGTAGATATTTGACTTTTATCTCTTCCATTTAGGAGATAGCTTGTGTGATTAACATTTCTGATTGTCTTAGTGCTTCTCTGTGAGTGCAAGGACCTCTGTGCCCCCAACAACTGCACAAACTCAAAGAAGATTGCAGCATTAACAGCTGTAAATATTAAATAAAGAAACATATTATACAGCCCCTTCCAGAATATGTGTGGTGGGGAAAAACTTATGCTGGGCAAATGCTAACTTTGCACAAGGAAAAGACCCAACTCAAGTGACTTAAAGGAATTTGTGACTTCACAAACAACCTTTGTGGTTTAGAAGCCATATCAGTGTATGGTTCTGCCCCAGAGGCCATCTGTGAACACAGTCTCCAAGTTGGTCCTTGAGCTGGGATGCTTTCCAAATTTCTGCTGTGTTTTATAATCATTTCGTGAGTTGGTGAAAACAAGCATTCTTGGGCCCCACTCCCAGAGTTTCTGCTTCATTGAGTTTGCATATGAATTATAGACTTGCATTTTCCACAAGATCCCAGATACTACTAACCTGATTTCTGAATGTCTGAACCTGTATCATGGTCAGTTCTCTCTTCCACAGCATGGCAATGGTAAGAGAACAGGATACACTCATCTCTGTTCAATCTGTTCATGAGAACTTAGCCATTTTGCTGCTGAAAGAGCCTGAGGAACTGACAGTTCTGTGAGCAGCCAGCAGTTCTTTCCATAGGGAACAGGTAGAGAAAAGATTAAAGTGAGAAACTAACGTCCTTTGCCAGAGATACAACACTAAGGAACGGAGGCAGGAAAATGGTTGTGGTTCCCTTGGAAATCCCCGCACTTTGTGGAAAGCAGAACTCCCTGTGAGATCTCAAGCCTCTCGAATTTCATTCAGAAAGAAGTGAAAAGCCATTACTTCTTAGGCCCCTACTCTATACGAAGATGGAAGACAGCAAATATGAGATACTCAGTGCAACAGAAAAATTAGCCCAGGGCAGAGCTGAACACAGAACACGTTATCTAGGATGATCCTATGCACAACTTTTCATCTATTGGGAGCTGTAAAGTAAACATTATTGGAAGAATGTATTTTCCTTAACACAGATATGACTGATACTAAAAATGTTATACAAACTTCAGATACTAATTACCACATTCCCCCTGACTTCTCAGTTATGATCTAACCATGTGTTCGCAAGGCCTAACACAGGTTTTCCCTTCCATTTTCAGAGAAAGTTTGTGTAAAACTAAATTATAATGTCTGGACTATAAATACTGTCATAATTAACTTTTGTCAGTCAGAGTTGTTCTCACTAAGAACATGTACAAGGAACTAAATAATTTTTTGAAAAACTGACTATATTGCTAGTCAAAAATTTTAAAAAGCAAATAAAATAGTGGTAGCAAATAATGTGTCTATAAGCCACATTGACCTAAATGCTTTTATTTTTATTTAAATATACCAATATTTTACTTAAATGTTACATTTTCAGATAATTATATAAAATATCCCAAACTCATTGTTTAAGCTTTTTCAAAATAGCATGCATTCAAAGACTATCCTAAGTTACTATTAGAGTTAATGAAAGAAATATTTGAAGATTACTTAAGCAACTCTGTGTAAACCTCTATTAAAATCCTTGGCTTGACATACTTAATAAAAATAACAGTTATATTCAGTATTGTAGTTTTGTTAGTGATATTTAGAGAGGATCTAAGAAATAAATGAATCTTTTACATGTTCTGATTGCTAGTGTTAGTGACTTCTTATTCCAAGCTTTCCTCCCAAAGGTAAAAGCAAAACTGTAAAAAGATGGTGCATAGAAAACAATGAGAAGATAGGAGGAAAGAAAAAATGGATGTTACAGACAAAAGACATATTTAAATGTGGTAAATAGAGAACTTCACCACTAAAAGTCACCATTGTTATGCCAAGATGCCTGGTAGAATAAAGTTACCTAGTGTTCAACTGGCTTAGATAGGCTGTTGTTGAAGATTCCAGTCCTTGTCTGTTTCTCTAAATTCTGATCAAGTGATAAAATGATTTACTAGAGTGAGAATCCCTCTTTTGGGGCAACAAGCATACTGGAGAGATAAGGTCGTCCTCATGACAAAGAGTAAGAGCTTGTGGAGCACAGAATCCCTGTACCCTTCAAAGGAGGTGACCATTCCTAACCAGCCCCAAGGAATTCATGCAGAATATGATTATTTTGCTACTTTCTTTTTGGGTTTATCCAAAGGTTTTATTGTTTTATTTCATTACCACTTAATTACTGCAGATATTTCTGCACAATGTTTTTATGGACTTAACAAACAAAGGAATGTCGGTGACAGCGGAAACACCCTTTAAGAAGATGGGATACAGCTCAGTGGCAAGCTACTTTTCCAGCTTGCCCTGGGTTTCATTCCAAGCCCCTAGAAAGGATATGGTAAACATTATTTGAAAATCAGAAGAATTACTGGAGATTTGAGGGAAATTGACAGTAAGTTTAATTATATTTGAAATATGTTAAGTTTGCATGTATGTGAGGTCCATGTGTATATTCACACATATGTGCAGCTGTGCTTACCCCTATATACATAAATGAAAGAACCTGTCTTCTTCTAGGACATCCCACATTATTTATTGTGAAACAGGATCCATGTTCATCTTTTCATTGGCTTCCATGTTAGGGTGACAGACATACATTGCAGTGCTCAATTTTATGTGTGAGTGGTTGGAATCTGAACTCAGGTTAAGTACTGAGCCATCTCTCCAACTCCAGGTAATTTGTTTTGAAGGAAGGATGAAAAGTTAAGCCCCTGATTCCCTGGTAGTTTTCCTTCTTGGAACTACTTGTTCCTAGTGAGGATGATCCAGTATTCTTGCCTTTTGCAACTATGTTGGAGAAAAACACATATTTAATAAAACCAATATACAAATGCATTAATTCTACCTTTTAATAAGTAATTCAGATGACTTGGTTCTAAACTTCAAGAAATTGATGAAATATGCATGTAATTATGAGAAAAATCATTTGTATTAGCATTCTGAAAAATCTTGCACAAAATAACACATCATCATCTCTTCAATATTATAAAATTGTTTAATTTTCAGCCCTATTTTTACATACCATCTAAAATCTAAACCTACTTAAAGCTAAAGAATCACGAATTTAAAGCCCAGTGTTTTGGAAAGTAGTGTATAAGTAGTTCAATAGAATAACATCTTTTCATTTGAAATACTAAGTTACCTATCTGATAATTAGTGCTGCACAGACAACTTTAACACACATGTGGTTTTAGCTTAAATTTTTAAGATCTTAGAGTTTTAAGAAAAGCTTAAAGCTTTCAGATTAAGTTTTTTTTTTTTTTAATCCCAGCAATTCTAAGAAAAGGGACAATGTTTCTATTAAGACATTCTCATGTTTGTCTTCTCAAGTCAAAATTTAGAGATAAAATACCTGAGATCAAGAGATATCAAATCGTATTCCACACCCATATAACTAACAAACCGAGTGACATTGATGTTAAATAGTCTTATACTCTAGGCCAGTGTGCTTGGAAAAATGGCCAACAACTTTCATCTTCAGAAGTCTTTTGTGAATCAGATGACTTTTGCTATCATCTCAGAAAACACAATCTAGTAACCTAACTGGCAAGGTGAAATTATTATCCCAACATTTTCCAACGTTGCAGACAAATTTGATACCAAAACAGTCAAATATTTGATGAGTAGGAAATCCGATTTTTCAATAGTTAATCACTACATTATGTAATCTAGAGTATTAGAAGGTTAGTTTGGCTAACAATAAGCAATGCTTACCTTGAAAACTGTCAGCTATGTGTTTTTACTTTAGAATATTAAATAAATGGGTTATTTTGACTTAAAATGGCATACAGAGGCTTCACCTTGCCTTCTTTTTGGCTGCATTTGCTATAATAGAGGAATTGTTGAGGTATCTATTGGATTATAGCCATCCACCAGACCTTCACACATAATTTTCATTTTCTTGAACAAAAACATTTGCATTTACAAGGAGCTTTCAAAGTACTTGATGCTTCATAGAACTTCAATCTAAGACTCCCCCCAGAAAAATCCTAAAAGATTTAATTTAAAAAATTTAAAATGTGGAGAGTTTAGAGTATAAATGGATTATAAATTTTTCTTTTCAGGCAGCAAAGCATTTTCTGTTTTAGAGAATAGTTAAAATAATAAATTCCATGTAGCTTCTACAGCAAGTTTTTATGGATTTCTTAGGAGTATAAATTCTCCTCTTTCACTAACCAAAGAGCCTGGAAATTTACTTGGATTTATAAAAGAAATACAAGAATCTTGTATATAGTGATATTAAAATATTGGCAAAAATATTCAGTACCCTTATATTCATATTTTCTGAAAATGGCCCATGTAGTTTTAAATGGATAAATATGAATAGTGTTAATAGTGTGTTCTAGAATTAAAACCTAATTGGAGATTTTGAAATGAAATACTCATGCTTTAAATTAAAATAATGAATTATTTCAGGGAATTAGCGCAAAATTATAATTACTTCAAAGGAGGGGCGGTGGCAGTAAGACATACCAAAGTTATCAGAATATAGTTGGAGCAACAAACTGATAGAATATTTAAATGTAAATGGTCAATTAATTACATTTTTAGGATATTATTAGCATACGTGTTCTCTAGACTCCGTTGTTTATAGTTGAAAGTGGACACTCTTTGTCACTGAGCTAATTGATAACTCTGTCTCCATTTCTCAATAAAAGCATGGAATCTCTGAAATTTATTTGATTCATGTCCAACAAAAGAATGAATTGTTTTTACCCGACAGCAGGGGGTCCTTGTTTGACTTACCTTATATGTTTCTATTAGATTTGAGGACTTCTAGAAATTTTCTGAAAAATATTGTTATTTTCAAAAGCATCAGATTTTATAGGACATATACTTTATTAAAATACCTCAATAGAAAATGCTCTCACTTCAGTAAATACTACTATATATTGGTATTATTGAGATCCTTCCATGAGTTAAGGTTAAGACGTCAAATAAGGAAAGTTGCTTTGTTCCCTGGAATAACCTTGTGACTTTCTAACAACTCTCCAGTAGAAGAAAATGCTGTGATTCAGGATGATTCAAGACAGCTGTGAAAGGCAACTGTGTTCACAGCACTTTCAGACACTCTGCAGGATCCCTGGAAAAGGAAACAACATTTAATAGTGTTCTAGCTTCAAATGGAATAAGAAAACTAATCTTTATACAAGCAGCAGGCTTGCTTACTCTCTTAGTGCCAGGAAAGAAACCTCAATATAAAAATATGCATAAAAGATTTGCTTATGATGCATTACCACTGTTAGTCAGCTCGGCATCACTGAAGTAAATTCCTGAGATTTTTGTCATATCCATAGATAAAGTTATTTGGTTCATGACTATTCTGCTCTTAGAAGTTCTGAGTCATGTTCTCTCAGATCCTCTGCCTTTAGACCTGTGGAGAGTTAGCTCATATCTTCCACGTGTGTAGTAGAGCAAGAAGGATGACAATCAGTGACCTGATGGCCAGAAAGCAAAGAGGAGAGCCCAGTGGCATACTACACATTTGTGGAGTGAGTCTAAATTGACTGAAAATCTCCTGCCAGGCCCCACTTTCTTCATATCCTACTCCCAATGCCTCCTTTTGGTGGGTGGAAGTCTTCAATCATGGTATTTGTGGGAGCATTCAATATCCATATTGTAATAGCTGCAATATATCCTACATATATATTTGTATGGAATACAGAAAACTTTATGAGGCATTTGTGACAATCAAGAAATGTATCATTACACTGAATTAATTTTGGTTTTAAAAGTTTATAGTTTATTAATATTTGAATCAGCTTGCAAAACTTTAATCAGACCAATCTCTTTGATTTCCTTACTGTGATTTCAACTAATAGAAATAGAATACAAAAACAAACCTTAACACTGGGCAGTGATGGGGCATGCCTTTAATCCCAGCACTCGGGAAGCAGAGGCAGGCAGATCTCTGTGAGTTTGATGCCAACCTGGTCTACAAGAGCAAGTTCCAGGACAGGCTCCAAAGCTACAGAGAAACCCTGTCTTGAAAAAACTAGAAAGAAAAACAAAATCAAAATAAAAAAAAAACACCTTACCATAAGGCTCACTTTAAGAAAATAAAAGAGTGATTCTTCTGTGTATAATTAGTTACCTCAGGAAGTGAAAGTGTGCCAAGTCATGTTTCACTTGAAAATGATGATGCCATTAAAAAACAAGACTAAAGAAAACCATGGAGGTTTTTCAGTATGGATTGATTCATGGATAGATGCATGGGGAACTATCTTTTACCTCACATTGGGAGAAGTTTGTTTCTTCCAGTAAGGGCTGGTGGATGTGTTCTGGTACCTCCTGGCTCCAAACCCAGCCTCAGTCTCAGATGGCATACACTGCTGCTCCAGAGTGAAAAGTTTTCTCTTTCTGGCCATAGTGGCTCTTTGTCCAGGAGTGTCAAAATTACTGTCCTGGTTTACAAATTAATGCAGTTAATATATATATATATATATATATATATATATATCACAAGTCTTAGGAAATACCAAAGGATAATCAACAATACCAGATAATAAAGTGGCATGATGGTATCAGAAAGGACTTTCTATTAAGAATTCAGAATTCAGAGAACTGGCCTTATCCCTGACCTTTACTAACTAGATGTCAAAGCTGCGGAAATGAATTCTCCACCCTGGGCTTCTTCTGCTCATCTGTGAAATGAGAGGATTGGAAACAATTATCTCCATGGTGCCCTCCAGCTCTCAATGTCTCTTTTATACTAAATATATGTTAATCTCACTGACATGATCCAAAAGACACTTAAAGTGTCTTCTGGGTCATCTTTATGCACATGATTCATTAATGTGTAGTACTCGCTAGGGACATAGTACAAAAAGAACACTTTTCTTAGAATAACCTGACCATTTTTATTCTATATAAATGACATTAATTACTTGTGCTAAGAATTATTTCTTAAACAAATATCTTTTTATATGACCCTCTTGGGTGATTTTACTTCCACCAACTTTGCAGAATTTTAGAGCCACACTGTAGTTGGCTGTGCAATTATGTACGCTTGGTAACACCCAAGCACACAGGCACCTGATATTTTCATCACAAAGTCAGAAATAATTAAACTAAAATTCCCCCTGAGTCATGGGAGTAGGTGTCAACATGTAGTTACAAGGAGTGTTTGCATATTTTTGCCTCTTTAAGTATGTTATTTTAATTGGCTTTACCAAGAATCAACCACTGCGCTAGAGATTCAGTTTTGCAAGCCCTCCTATTATCAAGGCTGCAAAGAATAGGTTGAATAGGTTGCAGGTGATTCTGTGCCAAACAGGTCCCAGAGTGATTGGAAAGTTACAGGAAAAATCAAGACGAGAACATAAAGAGAACAGACACAAAGGAGCTAAAGAAATGCCTGCAACAAAGGGCAAGAGAAATGAGGGGAAAATCAGGACAGTATATATTTAGGAGCATAGGGGATGAGAATTTAACCTGAAACTTTAGGAAATAATATGAAAATTGAGGATAATCCAGAAACACCTACTCGAGCTTGTAGAAAGAATGTTGCTTCTGATGACTGTGATGATGAATCTTCTACAACATCTTGAATTATGTTCAAGATGCTACATTTAATCTACCATGGGAGCAAAGAGACAAGAAGGTCTTAACTGATAGAAATGCCTGCAGGATTGCAGACCCCTCTGACTGTGACATCCAAGGAACACAAAGTGATAACTTCATTTTTTTTTACTTAAAAAAGGATAATGTATTTATAAGCACTATTATCTCTAGTCTATTGAGCTTAGAAAATTTCATATGCATCCTTGTTTGTGCCCTTGCAGTAAATTGTTTTTACTTCAAGTGATCATGACCTAGGAAGCTGAAATTCATTTAGAACTACTATATACCAGATCATATTTTACTCTTCAGCGAAATCTCTGCACCTTGTCATACCGATTTATGAGATGAAGGAACAGAAGATGAGGAGAGTCAAGTTGCTATTTTAAGGCATGAAATAAGAAAAAGGGACAGATGTGAAATTTGAACTCTCATCTCTTTCTCCAAAGAGCAAGATTTACCCACAGTATACTTCCTCTCTTAGCATCTTAACAGGAGCCTTGGGTAATGGAGTTATTCTCATTCCGTAGATACACATTGGTTCCTCAAAATTTGCCAGTAGATAAAAGTTCTCAGGTCATTTTTAAATGACCAGTTTGCTCTTATTGCTAACAATCAGCAGAATGACAAGTTTCAACTGTCTTGGAGAGAAGACAGGAAATTAAGGTATTGGCAAATGAGAAAGTGCATAACTCTCAAGGATATCTTACATCTATCACCTATTATCTCTGCTTTTCACTATTTTCCTTGATCTATGGCTGGCCATTTTCACTTCTAAAATTTTGCGAAGGCTGCAACTTCACAAAGCACAAATACACTTTGAATATTTTTGATACTATAAATGCTAAGCCTTTTGTAAATAATGACTGTAGTCCCTTGCCTGTTGCATACCCCAAAGCATCTCCCAGCCACAGCCCTGACTCCTGGGTAACTACTAGGTTAGACACATAATTTACTTATTTTCTGGTCCAAGGTAGGTTAGATATTCTTTTCCTCATCTGTCCCATTTTTTTTATGTGCCAGACATCTGGATATATTACTCTTTTTCTCAAGTAGAGCAGAATATTGAAATCATCTTTAAGAAATAATGTCAATAGCTGCTGGCTTTCATTGTCGACATCACTATTATGCAACAGTTAATACACAGAAATATCAAAAATATTTGAGGGTCTGGAAGACACAGTGGAATTGCTTTTGCCTTGATCATTGAATTTACTTGAGGCTTTTCTCGGGATCTACATGAAGACACTAATAAAACCACATATTTTGTGATTCTTGTAGTCAAAAGGCCAAGAGCTTTCTGAAAGCTTCAAATAATTTCATGAACATTACCATTACTATTATCATTGCCCAACACCACATTAAAAATTGATAGATTTGCAAAATTCCCATAATGCACATATCTGCCCACACAGAGTATAACCTGATAACTGTATATAGTATTCTTTTCCTTTGGTTTTCTATTTGAGATTTGCTTTTTTCTTCATTATTATCTCAATGGATGTAAGACAACAAAACATCTCCTAAACATATGTATTTATAGAAAGTCAATAAAATAAAGAACAATAGGAATTTAGATCACTAAGTGACCATTCTTGCTACAGTCCACATTTTTTCCTTCTTCTTTCTGATCATATGTGCACAGCACAGTTCTGATGCCTAATATATTTGTGTATTTTGCTTAACCAATACTACCACTCCACAAGTCACAGGAAATTGTGCAGCCTCTTCTGCTGCCAACAAACTCCTTTTGAAACTGTATGGCTTCCATTTTTGTGGTTTTATGGAATTTCTGAGCATGCAAACATGTGTGTTTCTATGCACATATGTGTTCTCGTGCCTTTTTTGTTCTTTTTATTGTTTGTTTATTTTGTCCTATTACGGTTTGCTTCATTTTAATATTAATTTTTAGATGCTTGTCTGTTTTGTAAGGAGAGCCAGAAATGGTGTAGATTTGGATGGATGGGGAAAGTCAGGAGGATTTTGGGGGAGTTGTGAGAAAAGATAGTATAATCAGAATATATTGTATATTTACAAAAATCTACTTCCATTTAATAAACAAAAAATAATTAAAATAAACAAAAAATAATGTCCATAGAAATAAATGAAAAGAGCAAAAAATTCAAATGTCTATAGAATGTCAATGGCACTTGGAAGGTGTGTGTGTGTGTGTGTGTGTGTGTGCATGTACGTATTTTATAGATTGTTCATGCTTGATTACATTTTTAGAGTTTTTCCATTTTTTCACACAGCATAGTGCTAGATCAACCACAACTATTAAAATAAGATAACACACACTGCTAACTCCTGTAAGCTAAAAAAACAAAATAATGAAAAGAAGACACATCTGTAATTATAGTAAATACAAAACTGATCAAGAGAAACAATTATAAAACCAATGAGCATCAAGAAATAGCTATGTTGCTTCTACTATTTACAAACTAGGCTGCATTCATATGTATCAAACCTACTAGGTATTTCTGACTATTTGTTTTATTTTAAAAGTTCACCAGAGCTAGAAAATAGTGTTTTCTAACCTCACCTATGATGACATTGGCATAGACTCGGTGTTTTTGAAGCATTCAAAATTACCATGGGCTGGAACACAGTGTCTTGAGACAGCATCTTGTCCTGTAGCCCAGGCTAGCCTGGGCTGAAAATCTTTGAGTTCACTGTGTATGCCACAGGCGCACACAGTTGGAATGTTATTTTAAGGGTAAAAACCCTAAAAATATCTAATGAAAATTATTAAAGTAAAAGTAAATTTATCATAGTTTGCTAATCCAAGGCTTATTCCTTTTCATGGATTTCTTAAAAACAATTTTAATTTGCTAACACTAAAGAAGTATTTGTTATTAAGTAGTTGTTTCACTTAAAGAATTTTTTCCTTTTTGAAGAAGAAATCTACTGAATTTTAAAAATTCAATATATATTGAATATATAGAGTGTATATATTGAAAAATTACTTTCACTATTAGGCACTTTCTTCTAATTGCTATGTTCACTAACTTCTTGTTCTTACTTCTTTTAGTTATTTAATTATCGATACAATATTATTGATGACTTTTTTCCCATTCTAAATCTACCATTTTCAAACAAAACACTATAATAATAATGACCAATAAAAAATCCTGCACATAATGTGAACAGTTTCCAAGGATTATTTTAAAGGCTGTATATTTTAATATACAAAAGAACTCTTTTACAGTGGATATCTGAACACAGAGCCGGCTTCTGCAAATGATAGGGCCATGCCAACTGGAAGAGACCACTCTTGGAAAGAACACAAGACTTCCATTTTGTAATAGTTTCTGCAGTAATTTTTCTAGTTTTATGGGGAATGTGGATGGTTATTATTTACCAACAAGGCCGATTTCTTCAAGCCTGAGAGACTCACTATGAGGACTAGGGTCCCAAAAACCAGTAAGAGTCAGCAACAACCCCTGTTCCCACTGTCAATAGTGCCATAAGAGGACCAAGCCATATGCAGAGTGTGTAGGTCAGACCCATGCAGACTTCCTGCTTGTCAAATCAGTGTCTGTGAGACCTATGAGCACATGTTAGTTAATTCCGTGGGTTTTCTTGTGATGTCTTGACCTCCTTCATTCCTATAATCATTTCCTCTTCTTCTGTAGGATTCCCCAGGCAATGACTAATGTTTGACTGTTGGTCTACATCTGTTTCCATCAGTTGCTGGATAAAACCTATTTGATGACAGTTGGGTTACACACTGATCAATGATTACAGCAGAATATCATTAGGCATCATTGCATTGACAAAGTGCTTGTAGTTAGAAAGTTACCCATGAGTTTCGTGGAACAATAAGTGCCTTTAACTAAAATGGTGATAAGAAAGATGTAGATTAGTAGTCATCAAATTTTTGGCATGTGCAATACAACATGATTTTTTGATATCCTAAGAACTGAAATGAAGAAATATGCAATTCAAAAGATTGGTGTGTTATAAGGATATAATATTCTGCATGTGAAAACAACTTAGTGTGGGTAGGGATATTAGCATATTGGTAGAGCATTTTCCTATGATTTTCAAGGCCCTGGGTTCAATTCTAAGCATCACCAAGATTTTTAAAAAAAAATACTATTTTTGAAAATCATCTGAAAACAGGAAAAATGTAAATTTTTCTTGTAATGCTGAATGTCTTTTATTTACCATGTCCCTTATTTTCTGTAGTGATCATTTTAGTTCTATTTTATGATTTGAGCATGCAGGAACAAGGTTACACATTAACACTGACATTTTCCCTTCCCAGTGCCACCCACTTTCAAATCATCACAGCTTGTTCTGCATTTGTCTTGCATTCAGAATTGCATGTAAAAGACAAGGTCAATAAAGATTCCTTGAGGCTAAATCTAGATGTAAAATCTACATTTTCATAAACATCCAAATTTCAGGAATATAGTAACACCTTATATTAGAATACTTTAGTCTAATATAAAGGAAGAAGTACATAAGATTAAAAATTATTTCTAGAAATAATTTAGAATGTGTGGGACAAACAAGAGGATATAAAAAAGCAGAAGGAAAAACAGGATGGTCAAAAAGAAATACATAAAAGTAATATGCTAAATAAATGGTAAATCAAGGGTATCATAGATGGTTAAATTCAGAGCCTCGGCATCCAACTTAAGTTGTTCAATTTAGGATGCCATAAATATATCACCAGTCAAGACTGAGATATGAAATAGCTTGTAGATTCCTCAAAAAAGTTAAAAGTAGAGCTTCTACATCTGGGGAGATGGTTAATACTGGGGAAGTACTTGGCAGAACTGGAGGATCTACCCCTTGGGCTTGCCGGTCAACCACTGTAGCCAAATCAGGGAGTAAAAGACTTTGTCTGAAAAATGAAAAATTGAGAGCTGTTGAGAAAGACATCCAAACATGGCTGCTGATTTTTCACATTTATTCATGCACATGGGTATGCATAATTTCATGCACATGTAAACACCCTCCCACACAAATTGAGCTTGCCTATGTTCCAGATATTGACTTCTTGGTACATACCCCAAAGCATCATAGACAGTTTCAGATAGAATAACTTGCATTTCCATGTATATCTTGACACTATTCCCAATAATTAAGTTAAGAAACAGCCCAGATGGTCTTCAATACATGAATGGGCAAATAAAATGTGATATATTCACAGTGGGGTTTTACTCATCTTTAAAGAAGATTGAAATTATACCATTTGCAAGAAAATGGATTGAACTGAACATAACCGTATTAACTGAAATAGTGACTCTTAAACAAACCCAAGTATCTCATTTTATATCATTTAGAAGCTAGTTAAAAGAAAAAGAGCATGGAAGTAAAAGGGAGGACTCTACGTATGTGGAAGGGAATAGGAGCGGGAAGGGGTAACAAGAGAGGGATGGGACAAATATACAAGCACTGAAGTTTCCTAATAAAGCCCATTCTTGTTTATAGCTAAGGTGTGTTGATGAAATGATTGCAAACTTAATAATTTTCATAGATTCATGACACTTATATCCCACATATCCTTTCTTATGAGTTTCTGGCATGGTTTGTCCAGCGAAGCCAATATAGGTATTGTAGGCTGCAACTAACAAGAAATCTAAAGAAACTACAGTGGCTATCAGGGTATAGAAATTTGATGGAGGGGAAGTGAGATCAAAGTTATAAGTAATCATGAAAATACAACATGCCTTAAAAATATCAACATAATCAAGAGTTCCACTTGGCCTTGTGGTTAATGTTTACTTTGTTTAAAACAAAGGAAGTCCTATGGGTTTCAAATTTCAGTTCTGAGTGTGGAATTATAATCACTTTTCAGAAGTGGCAAGTTAGAAAGTGTCAATAAAGGAGGAAGTTTGTAACTTTGGATCTAGAATTAATGTTTTTGAAGGAGCAAATGAAGGTAGATTGTTAAGGAATTTTACAGAGAAGATCAAGGGAAGAATTAAACACTATTGTCATAATTATAGAGTGTAACAGGAGATGTGAGATATGGAAAATGGAAAAAGACAATCTTATGGCAATAAACCTGTAAATAATGCCTTATTTAATTCATATAAGAAACAGAAGCAATCATTGATGAGTGACATGTGTAAAACAGCTCTAAACACGGAAGAAGACTTTTGGGATTGAGGATGGGCTAGTATGGTCAGGTTAATAATAAGTGCTCTTGTTATCTGGCACTGAGTAAGTTTCAAAAATGATATATTGCTACAACTAACAAAATTTTATTTTTGAAATTTATGAACCTTGTAAAGCTTTGTACATTCAGTTTATTTCATGCTCCAGATACCACTACCTGTATTCTTCAAAGAGTGATTTTTGTTGGCCACCCAACCTGCCAGTGATACTTCCATGTATATTACAAACTTTGTAATATGTGGGGGAAACAACCAGAGTGATCTCTCAGTTCTTTTAAGTGTTATATTCTATCAAAGATGGCTGCCTAATTTCTAAATCATGCCCACTGCCTTCCACTACTTTTCTTCTACTATCTAATTATTGACTGCCCTTCCTTGAATTCTGGGTTCTATTACTTCTGTGTTTTTTTATCCTCCTTTCAAATTTATATAGTTATTATCCATATCTTTAACTTGAAGCACTTCCCTATCTCAGCTGCTTTTAAAATGCCACTTCTGCTCTTTGCAAGCTTTCTCCTCAGTTGACACATCATCCCTTGGTCCCTTAGTCACCAATGACGTGTGTATTTCCTTCTCTGAGTGCCTGACCTACATATAAACATGGCCATGTGCCATCAGCCACTTAAACTTAGCTTTCCAAAAACTGAATTTATTTTTTCCTTGCTTGCACTCAGATAGGCTTCTTCGTGTCCTAAGATAACCTGGTGCTTGACATAGAGAAGGGACTTGGATATTTAGTGTTTGTTAAACTTCAAACTGCTGTGTCCTAAATGTAAACTTCTGCTTTAGAAGAGCTGGTAGAGGCTACAAATACATATTTCTAACATGTTTCTAGTTGCTAGTGGTGTTTGATGATGTTTTAACTATTTATACAGTACTGTGGAGATAAATCATTGGGTAATAGCTTCTACCCTACAAGCATGAAGACCCAAGTTTGAATTCCTAGCTCTGGTATAATAATCCAGGCATGTGATATAACGCCAACCTTAAGGGAGATAAGTAGATAAACATGCACCTGCGTGCGTGCGTGCATGCGTGCTGTGTGTGTGTGCTTGTGTGTGTGTGTGAGAGAGAGAGAGAGAGAGTGAGAGTACGTGAACAGTCTGTTTTCCAGATAAATCATTTCATAATTATTAGATAAATAATTGCTAGGCAAAGTAAATTATTAAATAAGCAATATGCACTAAAAAACTCAAACTTAACTCACTATGAGTGAGCTATAATGAGTATCTATATAATGTTGTATTAATAAAATAATAAGAAATCTTTCAACTGAATACCAGCTTAAGTTAATAATCTGAAGTACATAAATAACTGACTTTTGAGAAGAAATGTAACTATATTCAACCAAGACATTTTTTTCCAGAAATAAAGACAGATTCTAATATTTAGACCTACCTAAATAATCTTGCATAAGTATCTGATAGAGAAATCACTGAGACTGCTGTGCCTCAACAGCATGGAGGATGATGCAGAATGAATCCAGATCTTTGAAAAGAAGCTACCAGACCTTTTTTTCCCCCACTCTTCTACTCTTTTGCTCTTTGGAGGTCTGACAGCCAAATAAATCACAAACAGAGTCGTATTCTTTTTTTATTTTTTTTTTTATAACTGCCTGATCTTAGCTTGGCTTGTTACTAGCCAGCTTTTCTTAACCTAAATTATCTCAACTAGCTTTTGCCTCTGGGCTTATATCGTTCTCTATTTCTGTAGCCTTTCTTTACTTCTTTCTCTGAGGTTTGCTGTGTAGCTGGGTGACCGGCTCCTGTTGTCCTCCTCTCCTTGTTCTATCTTACTCCTTCTTCTTCCCCACTCCCAGATTTTCCTCCTGTTTATTCTCTCTGCCTATGAACCCCACTTATCCTTTCTCCTGCCTCACTATTGGCTGTTTAGCTCTTTATTAGATGATCAGGTGTTTTAGATAGGCAAAGAATCACAGCTTCACAGAGTTAAAAAAAATGCACTATGAAAGAATGCAACACATCTTTACATCATTTAAACAAATGTTCCAGGGCATAAACAAATGTAAAACCCCTTAAAATCATACTCTACAACACCAGAGCATATAAATGTTTGTATTTTCCATCGAAAGGTAATGACTATTTTCTTCAGTTATTGCTCAATTATACACAATGGCAGTGAAGAACTAACACATAAGATCAAAATCTTATGTCATGTTGCTTCAGAACAGTGGAGGCAGGCATTCAAGTCTCTAGGCCTCAAACACTTCAAACAGGCTTCTTTATTTTAAATGAAGAATAGTATAGTTATTTAATAAAAAATTTTTGTGACAAAGTGGTGTTTCGGTTCAGGGTAATAGTTTTTAAAAATGAATCTCTGAATAAACTATAAAAGGATATATATATGAAATATATGAAAATATTGAAAAACTGCGGTGACTTGATGCTTAACTTTCTCATTTAGTGACACTTGCCATCCATCACCAGTTGCTGGGTCAGTAACTATGTACATGGACTAAAAAGACATAGACCTTTTAGTCAGAACTCCATTAACAAAAAAAAAGAAAGAAAATATGTCATTTGTGTTTTATTCAATGTAAGAATCGTTTCAGTAGCATTATCTATCTAAAACTAAATTTTATTATATATTGATTTCATCATCATTACAATAAAATTAGTTCAATGCTTTGGAACCATATATGGTGCAACATGCCATTAATCTGAGCACTTGAGGGACAAAAGGAGGTAGATATATTCAAAAGATGAGTAGAAAAATATAGATACATGGATGTAATTCTCAGAGTATAGTGTTAGGAATACCTAGAGAATACCTCCCAAAGTTTAATGTATGTATGACCCAGAGAGTAACTATATTTAAGGATATGGCTACGATACCTGTAATTCTTCTGTTCCAACTGTTTCCCGGACAAATATGTTTGTTCCTATGCTCCTATCTGACAAGTTGAGTAGTTATCTTATCAAGATTTTGTATCTGCTTCTGCAAATGTAAAAGACACTTCAGTGAAGACATTGCTAGGATTACATCAACCATCCGGCTTCCCCAAAGCCACTCCCTACCTAGGTTTTATTTAAAAACAAATAAGAATTAGTTAACTAAATGAAATTGAATTTCTCAGTTAAACTCTACCTATAAAAATACTATAGAACTAGTCTCCTGATTTTTTCCCTCACGCTGTCATCTGTGTCACTTAAGAATCTATGCTCGTCAAAGAGCTGTCAAGTTCTTTGCATCCAGATTCAAGTTTTAAGAAGGTTCAGATCTTAGTCGGAGCTTTAAGAGGCAGCCCTTTGTGCTAGGAAAAATTACGAATTCCTTTTTCAAATGAAGAGCCGAGAGAATCTTGAGTTCTTACAGAACTCAACTAATAAAGCATAGTGCTTATCCTACCACTTTTTATTCTGGCCCCATCATTTCTGTTTCAGAGCTACAGTTCCGAACTCTCCCGAGCTCCTCTCTTGCCCTTTTTTCAGCATCTCATTCTTTTCAGGATATGGTCAACTACATAAAATGCTTTATATAGTATGACAGCCATAAGCACATTAGACCTTGGTGCTCTAGCTTCTGCTTCTACAAGGAATTCCTCTGTTTGTTACAGAGTATTCCAGTGCTATTGAATAGAGCGCAGCAACGTATACGATGATTTCTAACATACCTAATGGTGTTTTCTATTTTTTCCCTTTGCTTATAGTATAAGCAAGTGGAACAATACATGTCATTCCATAAGTTACCAGCTGACATGCGCCAGAAGATACATGACTACTATGAACACCGATACCAAGGCAAGATCTTCGATGAGGAAAATATTCTCAGTGAACTTAATGATCCTCTGAGAGAGGTAAGATTTACTGTTCTTGATCTGTGTGACATATTATTATCATTTATTTCGATCCTTTCTAGGGAGTTCTTTGGTCTCTCTTGTACCTTTCTCAAAAGCATAATCAAAACTACATGTGAATACATCAGTTGTTGCCTTTATTCATCTTTTAGTTTCTTCCCTAAGAGACTCCCAATTATTTGAAAAGAAATGTCAGAGAACCATTCCTTTCTACCACTTATTCCATTTACTGTATTCTTTGCTCTCAAAAGTACAATTTGCAGCTTCATTGTCCCTATATTCCCAATATCCCATGTTTTTATGCTGACCAGCCCTGTTCACTTATTTAGGTTTTAATTTTTTACAGTTTATCCTCACTTTCATACATTTTTCTTTGCTCATCCTAGGCACCTTATCAAGAGATACTAGCTTGCTTCCAGTAAATCAACTCTTGGGGTCTCATTAAGATATTTTGCAATACCAAAAGGCAGTCTTTGCCATGCACCCTCTACTCATCATTTCCCCAAACCCTCCCCGCTACCAATCACTTCACTCCCAAACCCAAAATGGATGTTTCTTGATTCCTTTATCTAACAGTGCTTTGCTCACGACTTCTCTTATTACCAAATGTCTTATAAATTTTTTGCATAATGGTTACACTGTGCTTTTTTTTTAACCAAGTATTTACCACAACGTGTAGCCCTTGAAAGTTATCAAAGCCCTACTGATAATGAATCCTCCGTCTCTGCCTTTGAGAGTGCTTTGCTGCATTGCTAACAAGACATAAACCGTGACTCCCCTGTGGGGCCTCTTTATACAGAAGCGTTAACTGAAGCTTTGGGGTTTCATTCCCTGCCTCTGAACTTGTTTTATCACACATTTTTAGTCTAGGCATTTTAATTCAAATTCTTTTCATAAATTTCATTTTCTTAAAAGCTTTATGATCTCCCCTGGCACTATGCAAGTTATGTAATGAAGTCATTATCTTCCATCAGTAAAACACTCAACTCTTGAAAACTTTCTGAAATTTTTAGTTATTCTTCCAGGTCACTTCGAATGTAAAGTAAGTTCTTATTTTTGATCTTCTCTATTTCACCTTGTGCTCTGAACATCCTATCTCTGATTTACATTCATAATACATCTCACATGCATGCCTTACTCTCTTCTCCACTCCCACCACCTGAAGATTTTAGTTTCCTTTAGGCTTAAGTCAGACTGACTAAGTTTTTTATGTACATGGGCTATCCTTTCTCTGCCCAGAAGAAATTTGGTTGTTAGGTTATGAATGCAAACTTTCTGCACTCCAATTCCAGCTAACTGGACAGTTTTCATTTCTGCTTTTATCTTGCAAAATGATCTGTAACAAAGGTGGACAACTTGCTGTCTTGCAACAACAACAATTATAATAATGTCTTACTCTACATAGTGTATTTTCCAGAAATGACTCTTACCTTTTGAGAGTCAAGTTCAAGCAATTCTTTATCACTTACATCTTTCATACAAGGCTAAACCTAGTATATCTTTTCCATGAACCCAAAAGCACTTAGTTTTTAATCTTTGTGTACTACTTTCCTGTTGCTTTTGCACTTTTTATTCATGTTTGCCTTGAAATTTCTTTAACAATAAGGATGCTTGGTCTATATTTTAGGTTTTTTTTCTTTCTTAAAATTCTTCACACATTTAACAAAAATTATACAACATAAATATTTTCATTTCTATTTTTCTCTTTTAGAGCCATACTACACTGCAGTTGTTACATCCTCTAAAATTTATTTGTATTGTGAAAAACCATAAAATGTGTGAAATGGATCAAAAAATAAAAAATTATCAGCTAGTATAGTGTTATAACTTGTTTTTCCCACTTTTAATAGAGTTAGATTGTATAACTCTTTAGACTATAACTCAAATGAATTTTGTATTTTTACTTTTTTTAAGAAAAGCGCTTCATTTATTTTGTTTCTTAAACTGTCAGTTGTCATTGTTTGCTGGAAAACTGTCCTTTTACATCTTTTCATATCCAACTTTCAAGACAATTGAGTTGGTTTAGGTTTTCAAGGGTCTTGAGAAGTTCAGAAATGAGCCGGACCAGGTCCCAGGAGAGAAACAAAGACACTCCAAGAAACAGTGATAGAGCAAAGAGAAAGTTAAAAAAGGGGAATGTACCTTGTCTTGAAAAAAATAAAAGGGGGGGAGGTAATTACAACTCAGACTTTACTGCACAAAGGCCAGAAAAAGTTAGGATTACAGCCTAAGATTTCATGAAACAGTGCAAAAAGCTAACAGAACAAGTATAAAAGGTACTTTAAGAAATATTGCTGAATTTGTCATAATCCATTTTGAGGAAAACAGACAAAAAACACAATGTGTTGTAAAATGATGAGATGTTCTGTGTGGATTGCTCTGTGTCTTGTAAAATGATGAGCTGTTCTGTAATGGGATGCTCTGTCTGCTCCCCTCTCTCATCACATCCTGATTTATACTCAACATCAGTGGGAAAGAACCCAATGTTCATTTTTATCTATCACCACCAACTTCCCATTTTGGTACTTCATACAATCAATTTACCACCAGGTTGTCACCATTCTTTGAAATCTGTTGAAATGCCATATTCTTAGGCTCTTGGCATCTTTTGCCTCAACTTTTAAGTGCAGTAATAGCTTTCTCTTGGACTTTCCATTGACAGTTCAACTGTAGTTTGTAATCGACTGCCATGTTGATTACATGTTGATGTGACACCAGACGGATGGTGTCACACTTTTCTTAGAACTTGAACGTGAATTGCATCCCTGGAAGGAAGTACAGCCTCCTTAACATGTCAAAGGAGATGATGACAGTGTTTCTCAACCTTCCTAATGCTGTGATACTTAAATGTAATTCCTCGTGCTGTGGTGACCACCAACCATAAAATCATTTCATTGCTCCTTCATAACTCAATTTTGCTATTGTTGTAAATTATAAGGAAATATATGATATGCAGGCTATCTGGAATGGTACCCCCAGAGTTGTTGTAACCCATATGTTAAAAAACACTGGTTTATGGGCCATTTTCAGCTTTATATATTTATGCCAAGTTTTCATCTTTAAGAAATTATCGATGATTTCCACTTTAAAATTTCTGATTAGCTCTTCCTTTTTTTCATGCTGTTCACTCCTCAATCTTTTCTATTCATTTGGTCATTCTTATCAGACATTCCATTCTCCATAAATTTTATTATGCCAACTTTGTCTTTGTATAGAGATTATCAGTAATATCTTTTATTACTGAAATCCTTTTGAGAACAGAATCTGTGTCATAATAACATAATTACACTTGTTTCTCTAATGATCAGTACTCCCAGAAACTCATATAATGTTTACAGAATGGATGATCTTTATCATAATCATGAATGGAAACCGGATTCAGAATTGTGGTCACTTGATAAAGATAGGGTTCCTAGAAATAGAAACATTAGCTTTCAATATAAACGTTTTGTTTATCTGACATTAGATAACACATAAATCTGTTGTAATGAGTATTAGAAGGATAAGCAGAAGAGAAGTAACGTGGAGAAACAATAAGTGTCCTAGTTAGCCTGACAGGTCAATTTGAAAGATTAGGGTTATCTGAGAGGAAAAACTTCCATTGAAGAACTGACTAGATCAGATAAGCCTGTGGGCATGACTGTTGGCAATTGTCTCTATTGTCAAATGATAAAAGTTGTCCCTGTTCGCTGTGGGCAGTCACATCCCTATGTAACTACTCCTTAGCCCAAGCCTGGGAGTGAGCCAACAAGCAGAATTTCTTTTTTTTTCACATTTAATTTTTTATTATTGCATTATAAATAGTACCATTCAAAATTTCCACCTCCTCCGCTCCTCCCATTTCCCTCCCGCTTCCCCACTCCCCCTCCCTTTTTCCCCTCCAGTCCTAAGAGAGGGCAGGTTACCCTGCCCTGTGGGAAGCCCAAGGCCCTCTTGCCTCCATCCAGGCCTAGGAAGGTGTGAATCCAAACTGACTAGGGATTTCTTCTTCAGGTTCCTGATTGACTTCTCTGAATTGTGGACTGTGATTTGAAAGTAGAAACCAAAGAAACCCTTTTGTATTCATGTCACTTGTGGTCAAAGTATTTTATCACAGCCGCAGAAATCAAAAGAGAACAATAGCATAAGTCATTACTGAAATAAAATTTGAGTCTAAAAATTATTCAAACACGTTCAATCATAGCAGAAATTAGGTGATTTATCTTTGCTATATGTTAGAGACTACTTGCTGAAACAAATAATTGGCTATGCATATTTTTCAAGTCTCAATATTAAAATGTTAATTTATCAAAGAATCCTTCCCTGGGCAATTCATCCAGATTAGCTCCTGTGTAATTATTCTCCATCACTTATTCTGCTTGCACATTGTCTGCCTTACTTTCTCTTAATGCTTACTTGTATGTTGTCTGTTCTGTCACGCAATGAGCTTTAGAAAAGGGTCTTGTCTTTCTTGATCTCCGACCATTCCAAATTCTACATATAACTTCTATTAACTAATTATTAAATAAATAAGTTAAGTGCAAAAAAACTATGAATCACACACCTGTCAGCTCATCTCAGAGAATCATTGATAATCAGTGTAGCTGGAGATTTTTGTCTATAAAACAGTGGTAATTGGAGGAGTGAGAACAGCATTTCTTGGCATGGTGAGCTTCATTATTGCAGCTTAGTATCATTTTTTCATTTGACTCTGACCAATATACTTTTCCTTACTGTTTGCAAAAATATACTGTCATCTTTGTATTGATTTGTAATATGTGCAGTGTGTGCCAAGTAGTTCTGCTTCATATGCCTCCATTTTATAAGCTAACTTTCTATGTGCTATGCGTTAGTTGTTTAACAAGGAGTTAAGGAATAGGGGTGGGGAGTGGCTGTCAGTGGTGCACATTATGAAAATTATTTGAGTATTCTTTCTGCTCATTATAAGCTAGTAGCATTCATGGAATATATGATAAATGTTATATTACTCCTATACCAAATTCAAATGATGCAACTGATCATTTGAGTGTTGATTCTGCCACAGCAGTATCATGTTTGTGGATGTGATTACTATCCTTACTAAAGAAGTTCAATACACTTCTTGTTCATTCTGTCATATAGGCACATGCTTAAAAGATGTCTGTGTATCAGCAAGAGTACCATAATTAAACACAAACTGCTAGTACTTTAATCTTAGACTTTCCACACTTCAGAACTTTGTAAATAAAAGGATACTGTTTTTGAGCCATGAAGTCTGTAATGCTTCTGTCCACAGCTGCCCAAATGAACTGTGTAATCACCATGCAGAGCTGCACAGAAAATACTCAATGAACCATCGAACAATGGCTGCTGATTGGGCCATCCAAATGCAGGTAGTGACACATCCAGGACATGGGTATTCATAGAGGAAGAGGTTCTTGTCAGTTCAGCATTGGTTAAGTCTCAGAACCTGAACACGGAGCTCTACTAAAATCTTCCCTGTTTTAGGGAATGAAGTGGTTACAAATTTATCTTAAAAGCTCCCTTCATTTCACTGTGAGCTAACATAGTATGGTGCAAAATAAAGGAACAAGTACAATTTTCTAAGGAAAATTCTTTAAGATGATACCCAGAAAATTACTATCTCAAATCAGGAAAGTAATATTGTGATGTATTTATCCTTTCTCCTGCTTATAAGCTGGGCGCTTTATGCCTGTGTCTAGTCAAAATTATATGCTTTCTGACTTGGATTTCTGTGACCATTAGGTACCCCACACCCTCCCAGATGTCCATAGATGTGCCAGCTTTCTTTGTTTTAGTTAGGCCTAATCCTTTGGTGGCATTTGTAAGTATATGTGCTCTTCCTTTTCTGTAAGAAATAGTGAATGACGCAAGCTTCTGAAAGGCAGACTAGGACCATGATCAACAGTGCAATATTGCACCACTCATCAGCACTAACTAAATGGGTGGTTTCAAGCTACTTCTTAATTAGTTTGTCATTCCTTTCCTCATTTTTAAATGCAAAAGTTGATACTATTAATTACTCCATAGTGTGATGTTGCAACTAAGAAGATAAAATATGTAATATATTAGGAAAAGTGCCCAGTAGACAGCACACATGTTCTTAAAATAAAAGGATTAAATAGTCACGTAATTCGGTAAAGACTAGCCCATCATTGTAGCCTTAATGGCTTTTATAGTGCAGTGAAAGACATATTTGAAAAAAATAAAGTATAACAAACTACATGTAAACTACTGAGAGGATGATTCAAAGTATTCAGACAATACGCAGGAGACACTGAACTAAGCCTCATTGTATGCCCCATTTCTTTTGGAAGTTATTCAAAGAATCTGATAATAGATCTCCCTTCATTTCAGCAGGCAGCTCTCTGGAGACAATGCCCCAAGCATCAAAACTTGACATTGAAATATTACAACCATAAGACTGACATGTGCTTTAGTAAATGCTAGTGGTATATTTTAAAAAATCTAGTTAGAAGTATTCAGTGAACGCTACCCCTTGCTGAATGTTTGTTGGAATGTGTGTAAAGAATAAGGTCTGTTTTTAGCATGACTGGTCTTACACTGATTCCATTGGAGCAGAATGGCAAACCTAACAGTCTAGAAAGGGGTTAATGCCCTTCTAATCCAGTCTCCAAAGTTCAGAACTGATCTATTTTTAAACAATGAAGTGTGAGGAGCTGAGAGCTGAAAATAGGTGCTGATCATGTGCCCCTGGAGAATTTAAAACGTCAGTATATTTCGTTCTTATAAAACATGAAATGGGTTGAGAGTATTATCCTGGCCTCTGACCTCTAATTTGTAAGCTGGGTTATTACACAAGAAAACAAAATTTGTGCGAATTCTTACTGTAGTTTTGAACTACTTTGAAAATCTATACCTGAGTATCTAAAAATACTTTTAAATTATATTTTGTTGAAATTAACGAAGTAGGCTAGATTCATTGCATTGTAAAGCCTGCCTCCCAAAGTTATCATGTATTTGTGTGACAGGCACAAGTAGCAAAAGATGAGACAAAGGGTATGTATGTGATCTCATAGAGGTTATAATTCCAAATGAGATTACCAAAGGACTTTTTGCTGTTGTTATTTATTTTTTGTTCATGTTTGTGTTTTCACCAACATGTGTCTCTAGGTCCTATCAAAGAGATGGAAAACACTTGCATTGATTTTTTTAAATGTGTGCAATATATAGACCCAGACATGACTGGAAAGACAAACTAAGAGACACAGTGGTGCAGTTGTCAGTCTCAAAGGAAGTGCTTCCTATATACTGGAAGATAAAAAAATAAAGAAGAAAGAAAAGATCAAAAAGTAAAAGCAAGAAACCATTAACAGGAACCCTGGAGATGCAGGAAATCACCCATAGTTAATTGCTAGGGCGAGACTACATAGCCAAAAATAGCTGACAAGAATAAGTAGGTTCACCGAGGCCAAGAGTACAAAGTAAAGGTCTCGAAGGAAAAGGTGTGCTCTGAATGTGGAAGTTAATGTGGAATGTGAATAGAGAAGGAGGGTAGAAGATGGGGGTTCAGGGAAAGAAAACGTGGTAAACAAAGAAGAATCCTATACTAAATCAGGGTTCTCTTTAGTTTTTCCTTGGTCCAAGGAAGAAGGAAACAAATTGCCAAATGAAGAACTTTTCATTCAACAATCATTTACAATAAGTTTGGAAACCCAAATAAAATATAAAGTTTTAAAAAATTATTACATTTTTTCTGTTGAGGAAATCCATGCCTTTCATCATTAATAAAATAGTCATGAAAATTATGTTGCATGGTCTTTGAAAAAATGACTATACAATGGCATTCACACTAAAATAATGAAGATGATTTGATACCAAACTTAAGAATATGCCTGATTATAAAAAGTCAGAGTAGTTAGCAGTATTCAGTAGTATAATTAAGGTTGTAAGAAAACTGAGCTTTGAGAATACATTTTAAAGACATTCCATTAATTTAGTGTGTATGTTTGTGTGACTGTGTGTGGTACGGGGGGGTGCAGTCTGTATGTAGAAACCATTTCAAGTTGCAGTTTTCTTTATCTTTCCATCTTGTGGGTTCCCAGGGCTTGAATTCAGGCCACAATTCTTGATAGCATCTTGATAGATACTGAGCTATGTCGGTAGCCCAAAAGCAAACATTTTGGATCAAGGCTCTACAATGAGCTAAATACAAGTCCTTTGCTTACCATACTTTTAAATAAGAACTATTAAATGATACTATCTGTGGTATTTTTAGCTTATATGAAAAGAAAGTATTTGCATTTTTCGAAATAGCACCACAAATACATACATAAATTATCAACCTTCTTGTTGTTAAATAATGAGAACAGTTAAAGATTCTCATACTGTTCTTAGCTTTTGAAGATCGCCTTATCATCTCTGGAGTGAGATGATTATCTTAGTGCCTTTTCTGTTATCATGATAAAATACCTGATAAAAGCAACTTGAAGAAGTAAGGGCTTATTATGGCTTACAGTTTCAGAGAATACATTTCCTATGATGAAGAAGAAACAGCAAGAGACCAAGAATGCACGTGGCGGCAGGACCAGGACTGGCTAGCCACTCTGCATCTACATTCAGAAAGTCGAGAGAGAATTGAAAATGGGGTCAGGATACAATAGGTCAAGGCCTGACCCAAGAACCTGTTTCCTCCAACCTAATGGTTACACAGCTTTCCCAAGTGGTGCTACCAGTCAGAGACCTAGTGTTCAAATCTGTAATCCTAAGGGGGCATCTCATATTCAAACCACTACAGTGATGAATGTCATTTATAAGTAATAAGGATGATGATAACTGGAGCGGTAGTGGTGGTTGGAAGGATGAAGGTAATGGTATGATGAGGACACTAATGTTTTTAAACATAATTTTAGGGAAAATAGTATGTCAAGTGTTTGTGGAACTTTACTTGTAATACCACATTATCAAATAAATCACACTATGTGATGGCATGCTTGGGTAGATAAGTGTCTAATGACTGTGACTGAGACTGTAAAAATGTCAGAGAACCACCAACGCTTAAAAATATTTGTGCTCTATTCTACTAATATTCTGATCTAATGTATACATTTAAGGTCAGATGCCTCAAGACTAATAGGACAGGAACACTGTGACATGAATCTTTGAAATCCTCTGAGTGCTTTAATATTGAAAATTTAAAAATCATTTCCTCTACCCTAGTAATGCACATAATTTATTTTTTATAACTTTATGAATGCAAAGTATGAAAAAAAGATTTTATAGAGAACAGATGAAACTTTTTTCCTGTGGCAAGCATTGTATAAATGTGTATGTGTTTAAAATATCATGCTTTATGAAAGAAATCACTCAGATAAGAGCACAGACTGAGAGAAAGTGGTCAATGATACGATTTTTATAATTATAACAGATATTGAAATCTCATTCCTGTTATTAGCATGTTTAAATATTACAATCTCCTAATGTGACTTAAAAAGCTTATCTGACAAAAATACAAGCCATAATTTAGACATTCATAAATGAGGATCAGGTAAATCAATAGAAATTGAAGAATAATGTCTCAAAACCTAATTTTTAAAGCATAAATAGCAGATATACAGCTTAAATTGTTATCATAGAATTTTAATTATTCTTTTTCAAAGTGAACTAATGAATGGTCATAGGAAACAAGAAAAAAATGGTCTATAAAGTAAACACTCAACCTTTTATAGGAAACGCTTCACAATAAATTTTAAACCTTAGATATAATACTAGTGAAAAATAATATATTCTTTTGAGAAAAAAATTCCAGTGTGTAGATTAACTAGAGTAAATATATGTTTCAAACTAATTTTAAGTAAATGAGACCACGTTAGTGGCCTAAAACACAAAGGAACAGAAGGCAATAGTGCCGAAGAGGACTGTTTGCTTTTATGTTAGGATTGTAAAACATTATAGTTAATAACAAGAAAATTGCTTCCACAGTTGTTTGAATTTAAAAATTAAAATATGTCATTATAATTATTTATATGTTACAAATTATGAAAGGGTTGTTTCAAATGTAAGATTCTGTTCTAAATGGAATTTTTATTGATTTCTGGTAATATATACACACACACACATAATTGTACACACACATATTACATACCACAAATGCCTAGAATACATAGCATACATATACTCAAGACCTTATTGAAATTTCTTTCTTCAAACAAAATATATTTTAAAAGTTTTAGCAGACTTGAATTTATCTGCAATTCATTTTTTTATCTATAAGTAGCCTCAATTCCTTTAAGCAAGATGATGCAACTTTTGTACTTATTGGTGTGACAAATGGACTGGATTCAGGAACATTATAAAAATCATAGAATAAGCACTAATAAAATGCAAAGTCAGTTACCAGTTAATAGTTTTGTAATAATATTGAGTTCAAAGACAGAAAATGATAGAAAGGTAGAAACACCTGGGAAAGTTGAGTGAGGTATATTTAACAATAGTTTATATAGTATTGAAATATTTTGTAGATTTAGAATCATTCCAAAGCCAGACAGTCAAGACTGAAAACCTAGCAGGTTTTGTTTGCGGCTACTCTCATTAAGATATCACTATTTTAACTCCATCAACTTTTAGATGTATTTTCTCTTAATACATTTATAAGTGATAGTATATAAATGTTGGAGGAACACAACTCCATCTATAACCCTGAACAATACATATAATACTTATAAAATCTTGACTGATGTAAATGATATTTCAGTGCTTGACTCACAACTTGAAGGCTGTTTGTTAATCTAGCAATTAATAGTATAATAAGGTTTTAAAGCAGGTGCTAATGGAAAATACTCGAGTCTGCAATACTTATGAACAATTGCCATTAGTTTTCCTCTCTGCTGACTGAATTTTAGATATACAATATTACTAACACAAAGTGGATTACTGCTTATTATAAAGAATGTCAGTGAGGGCTATGTTGTAATGTGGGAAATGGTCTGTCATAAAAGTATACAACAAAGGAATCCAAAAGAATTTGTGTGTTATGAATGCAGCTGTGTTGAGGAAAACAGACTTTCTTTTTTTTCCAAAAACTAAAATAAAACTAACTTGCTAATAAAACTATACAACTGGCTAGCCTCCGTGTGATGGAAATCAAATAAATTTAAAATTGGGAAGCTGTACCCATCCATTAGTCACTTCTGTTCTACTGATAACTCTTTCAATTCTAATCATTTAAAGATAAATATTTCTTACCCTTGGAGTCTATTTCATAATATTGGAGACCCAAATTCTTTATCACTTGCAATGAAAGCTTTCTTGAATGACAAAAGAAAATGTCTCAATTGGAGAAAGAACCTGTAAATATCCCACCTTAGAGACATAGAAATCACAGAAAATGTTGCAAAGAAGTGGAAGCAAGTTCTTAACTTGTCATTTCTTGTCTAGATACACTTTCATAACATTCCTAAAGCCATGATGTTATCTTGTCTTGAAGTGATTTCCTTATATATCCAATTAAACATCTTATAGTTTAGGAGTCAAACCATCAAATGAATATTAGTTGAGAATATGAAAGAAGGAAAAGTTTTCTTTCAAAGTAACTACCAATCCTTTTATTTTAATAGAATGTAAACATAAATCACAGTTCATTTTCAACTTTATTCAATAAAGGAGGTTTATTCTAACTTATAATTTATCTCTTGATGTTTTGACAAAACTATTTTTATTATTTATAATTAACTTATGTTGAATACATGCATACATAACTTCCTCCCTCAAGCCTAGATTTAGACTTCTGGGTACTAACTTATTTTAGGAACCATACTTGACTACGTAAGTAGAGACTTTGAGTCATATCCCCTAAAGGTTTAGATTCAGATCCTGTAACTCTGGATTGGAGCCTGGTATACTATGGTTTAGAATAATTCTATATATACATCTGTGGAGTACTGACTTCCTCTAAAGAATAACAAGCATGAAAATTTCATGTTTGACAGGTCACTCAAGATCTTTCCACCCAATTGGTGCCTGTCAATCAGAGCATCATTCCTTAGATGAGGGCCATACCTGTCAATGATCCTTAGAATGTTCTGTTAATGTTGATCTATAAGGGCCAGTGCAACCCAATGATCTTCTCTGTACTGAATGCCATGCTGGACAATTCAGCTTCCCTTGCAACTTCCCTGGGGATTAAGGACTGAACGTAGGCTGCAGGATCATGGAATATGTTAGAAATACTTAACATATCAAAACGTTCTTATTTTTCTTCTTTAAAATTTTCACATTCCTTACTTTTATGCATTACCTCAAATTTTTCCAGTAATGATATCATGGATGTGATTTCCTTAGAAGAGAGGTCACTTAAAATTAACTGTAGCCAGCAATTTCAATATATTTATTTATTCTTCTTGGAGTCTTAAGATCCAAATCTTATTTACCATGGATCAAACAAAACCATGATACAACACGGGTCAATAGAAGATAAATATTGTGTCACCAACAAGGGAAGTCTCAATGACAGAGAGAACAATATGAATCCTCTGCAATGTGGTCAAACAAAGAATAGGGAAGCTTTATTTTTTTATTTTTTTCCATACAATGTTTTGTTTTATTTTTTCCATTCAAAAACATAATTAAAGAAATAAAAGTTTTACCTTTCTTCCCCTTCTCCCGGTCCCTTCCCACTACCTCCCCACCCCTCCTCCCTCCCCCTTCTTCCTTGAAAGAGGGCATGGTGCCCTGCCCTGTTGGAAGTCCAAGGCCCACCCCCATCCCTTCCGGCCTAGGAAGGAGTGCATTCAAAAAGACTCGGTTCTCAAAAAGATAATACATGCAGAAGAGATAGGTCCTGGTGTCATTGTTGATGGGTTCTCCATCTGCCAACTTTCGCTGCCACAT
>PVIU01006552.1:0-100856 GCA_004026605.1 Ondatra zibethicus
GTCATTTCTCTTCTCCATGGCAGCCTGTCTAGCACCTTCAGATACTACTAGAGCTAGTCCTGAGGAAGGAAGGTTAGGGTCAATGCCAGCTGTATTCCTCCACATGCCTGATGTGTGTAGTGTTTTCAGCAATAGGGAATCAATTTCAATTTCGGACAGTCAAACAAGGGTAACAACAATGCAATATATGGTTTGGGGTGTCTTGGAAGTCTCCAGATGAAGACCTTAATGGACATTTTCCATGCTTATCATTGGGGTTTTGTTAGTCTAGGGCTCTGGAGAAAGCATTATCATTCCAAGTGGTCACTTGTAATTAAATATAAAACTATATAATTTCCAATGACCAGGAGCAGCTCTGCTTGGTGCTTCAGCCAGGAATAGATGGGACCAACTCTGTATATTCCTTGGGCATCAATGTGGCATTGGGTCCCATGTGACAATCAAGATGAGGGACATCCACATAGCCTTTGTTGGTAACTTAGGACATGGATATTGACACAGACCCTTGTTGATGTGTGGCCACATGCCAGACATGACTCTGTGGCAGCATAGGCTGGGAGTTTACCTTGATCTCAAGTGACTTCACAGCATGCTAACTTCAGGCTGTTTCTCTCCACCCTCTCCAGATCCACCTCTCTTTAGAGTTCTCAAGCTGTCCCACTTCTCTTTCTCTCCCGTATCTATATCCCATAATTTCACTTTGTAGTGGCTTGTATTGTTGGTGGGCTATGCACTGAGCAGGATCTCTGGTCTTTTTCTTGTCTGCTGTCTATCGTGGTAGGTAGGGCCTCTGGGTGTCCTCAAGTGTTTGTCCTAACCAAAGTTTTCAAAAGAAATAAATCTCTGGCCAAAGTAAGACCAAGAATGGATAGAATTGTAATTCAACATAGAGTCATTCAGTCTCATGGTTCAACTGCCACCACAAACAACTAGAGAGATTAGAAGATAGGTCAATGATGAGAAATAAAAACAGAAGAGCATGTCCAATCAGTTGTGGGTCTTCATTCTGCAGGCACTTCTCTTATTCTTGACCTAGGTCGGAGAGCTAGCCTTAGGAGCATGAGAGCAAGAGATCTGGCCCTGACGCTACAATTTGTAGCACTCAGGATATTGGTTCAGTTGTTTTTTTTTTTTTTTTTTTTTTGTACCTTTCCTAAGCAACACAGTAGAGTTGGTTCTGGTAGTGTGGGTGCGGGTGAGCCAGCCATGGGAATTGGAGACATGGCCTTAATCCTTGCTGCCTGCAGCACTGGATGAAATAACTGTCCCAGTATGAGGAAGCTCACCCTGGTGGTGAGGATGTGGGAGAAATGGCAGGCTAACCAGCTCAACTACAGCCCAGGGCCAGATCCAGGGCTATGAGTTTGAACACCCCAACATCCATCTCATCTCTGAACATCTGGAGCACATGAAGGTTCTGGTCCCACAGATCCAAAGCTGCAGGATCTCCATGATGCAGGACAGCAACAGAATTATCCAAGAGGAGGCCCAGGAAGGATCTAGTTTGAGAGTGTTACAGAAGCTAGAGTCCTCAAAACAGACCAATGACTCATTGCAATGAAACTCTGAAGGAAAAGATGCATGGACTAAAGTGTATACTGTGTAACTCAGTGTGACACACTACAGCTTTCATGGTGAAATTATTTTTTAAATTTTATTTCAGTTTGGAGGGTAGAGGTTGCAAAGGCAGAGAAAAGATATGAAGGGACAGACAAGGAGGTGAGAGGGACTAGGGTTCATGATGTAAAGTCTTTATAGAATCAATAAAGGATTTTTTAAAAAGTGACATTTCCTATGTCATTTTCAAACATTCTTAGTGTTATTATCTCTCCTCCATCCCTCGCCCTGAGTGTTGTCTATAGCCTTCACTCCACTGTTAAGTTCCCTCTTCCATTTCTTTCTACTCTCTGCTTCACTGCACCTCTGTCTGGCTCTCTCTCTCTCTCTAGAGCTCCTTCTCTGTGCCCACTATGAGGGTACCTTTTAGTTTTCCTTGTTTCTTTACTTACTCCATGTTATATTCTCATATTCAATAATTTAAAACTAGCTAGAATCCACAAATCAGGGAGAATAGCAACACTTAACTTTCTGCATCTGGGATACTTCACTAAGTATAATATATTTAAATATAATACATATATTTAGTTCCATTGATTTAGCTGCAAATTTCCTTTTCCTGTGCAGCTTTCCTGTACATAGTATACATGTACCATATTTTCATCATCTATTCTTCTGTGGAAAGGCAGTTAGGTTGGCTTCACTTCTTAGCTATTGTGAATAGTATAGATTTAAAATGGCTGAGAAAGTACCTGTCAAACAGGATGTCCCTTGCACACATTTAGAGGAGTAGTACAGGTGGCATAAATGATAGATCTACTTTTTGATTTTTGAGACCTTTCCACATTGACTTCCATAGCGATCGCACAGATTTGCATCCCACCAATAGAGAATGAGGGACGAGGGATGAGGGTTCGGCTTTGCCCACATCCTCACCAGCCTTCATTGTCTGCTTTTTTCTTCACCTTAGCTCTTCAGACTGGGATGAGATGAATTCTAAGCATAGTTTTATTTTACATTTCACTACTTTTTAAGTTTTTTAAAACACCATTTAAGTATTTCATAGCCACTTTTACTTCCTTTTTGTATATTCATATGCATAAACTATTTCTGAATTCGGTAATTTGTTTTCTTGACTGTTTTTCTTTATTTCTTTTGATAGTCTGGTGTTAATTAATTAATTAATTTTGGTTTTTCAAGGCATGGTTTCTCTGTAGCTTTGGAGTAAGCCCTGGAACTAGCTCTGTAGACCAGGCTGATTTCAGACTCACAGAGCTCCACCTGCCTCTGCCTCCTGAGTGCTGGAATTAAAGGCATGCACCAAAACTGCCCAACCTGCCATTAATTTTCTATCAGATGTATAAATGGCATAGATTTTCATGAATTCTGTGGTGTTCTTGCTTATTTGGAAAATCAGTATTTTAGCATGCATGATCCAATTCAGGGTGAGACTATTGACTTGCATTTAAAATTTGTTAATGGTATTATTAACTTTGTTGTTGTTATATGTGCATGTGTGTTGCAATTATGCATATAACATGTTACATGTGTTGAAGTCAGAGAATAACTTTTGAAAGTTGTTTCTCCTCCTTTGCCTTTCTAAGTTCAGATCATCAGGTTTGTGTGGTTAATATTTACCAGTTGAGCCTCTTCATTGCCTCCTCCATTTTATTTTAGGCAACCTTTCCTGTTATTCTGTATTTAGACCCTAATGACTGAATTACTATCTGAAAATAATAGGAGTTTTTCTGTTTGTATGCTTGTATAATTAAAATTCTTTAAAATATGCAGGATGAGATCTGAAACTTATCTAATTCTCCATTCCAGGGTTATCACTATATGTAAGGAAAACTCGGTTCCTACTTCTCCAGTAAATGCCTACTTGAAAGAGGAGAATGTGAAGCAGTATTACACATTTCTAAAGACAGACGGCCTCTTCAGCAGAAATGGTGCCCAGGCTTTCTTCCTTCTTCGTTCATCAATCTTAAACATGCCAGATTTATATTTCCTCAATTCTAAATTGTGTGCTAGCTAGCTTTTTCAACTTGACACAACCTAGATTCTTCTGGGAAAAAGTCTCTTAAGGAATTGCCCAGAGCAGTGGTTCTCAACTTTCCTAGTGATGTGACCCTTTAAGACAGTTCCTCATCTTGTGGTGACCCCCAACCATAAAATTATTTTATTGTTACTTTATAATTGTAATTTTGCTACTGTTATAAATAGTAATATAAATATATGTGTTTTCTGATGGACTTAGGCAACCCTTGTGAAAGGCTGTAACCCACAGGTTGAGAACCACTGGCTTACACTGATATATAGACCTATCTGTGGGTAATTGACATGTTTGTTAATTGTGGTAGAAGGGCCCAATCCAGAATAAGTTGAACTACTCCTAGACCTGTGGGTCTGGGTTGAATAAGAAAACCAGCTTATCTTGAAACCACTGAGTAAACCAGCAAGTACAATTCCTCCATGATTTCTAACCTGAGCTTCTGCTTGAGTTCTTTCTTGCTTTACACTCCATAATTATTGACTATTATCTAGAAGTATAAAACAAATAAATTCTTTAGTCCCAAAACTTTTAATTGGAGTGTTTTAATGCAATAATGGAAACAAAACTAGAGTGTCTCATTATCCTCTTAATTCACCCAATTTGAAACACTACTAAGACTTGGTCAATGCTATTCACTCTTAATTAGGAAAGTCTAGTAAACTTAGGTATGTCTCATGAAAAAGTTTTCCTGGTGACCTCTGGGGACTTCTGTATTATCCACATAGAGTTTCTCCTAGTGAGCAGTTGCTACTTCAGAGTTTCTTTCTCTGATGTTATAAATTTCTTGTGATTCCAGACCTGATGTTCCCCTACTCTTTGAGTCTGCAGGTCCTATTATTTAAGAACTAGTACAGCATGTGACAAAATCACATTATTTCTCATACCCCCAAATGATGCTATTGGGAAGTGATGGCCCAGTAGCTAAGAGTACCTGCTCATCTTACAGTGAACCTTGTTACCAGTGCCCACAATGACCTGGAGCTCTAGTTCCAATGTGTCTTATTCCTTCTCCTGGCCTCTGCAACTATGTGGCATGCATATGGTGCATATATGTTTTTATAGGCACAACAATTATATACATAAAACAAAAATAAAGGTTTAAAAACATGTTATTAGTTACATAAACATTATAATTGAATGTTTATTTGATATCTATATTATATATTAACATTTTTCTTCAAACAGTTATTAAACCTGTATCACAATTAGGGACATATAATAGATATAGGGTAAATCAAAATTGTTAAATAAGGAGTATTTGGATTTTTAACTTCCTTATGGACTACCAAGCCTATCCCTGGGAATAACGTGTACTTTATATATTTGAATATGTGTATGTTCAAAGATGTGGCTTTATGTTTAAATATTCACATGTGACCACATTCATGGTGTTTACATATAAGTAGGTATGTTTATAGTTCAGATTGTCTGTGGATCAATGACAGATAGTTCATTAGGAACTACAAAGTCAGCAGCTAATGTAATAGCTCTCACTGGTGCCTCAGCCTTTGGTCTCAATAGCATAACCTAGTATGGGACAAATGGCACTTTCACATGCAGTGGAGTGGTGTAGGAGGGTTTTCTATTTGTGTATTGCCCTCATTGGTTAAATAAAGAAAACTGCCTTGGCCTTTTGGTAGGACAGCCTGGAGTAGATAGAACGGAATGCTGTGAGAGAGAAGGCAATGTAGCAGACGCCATGCTTCTCCAGCACAAGATGGACACTGGTTAGACTCATGCCGGTAAGCCACAACTCAAGTGACGATACACATTAATGGAGATGGGCTAAAATAATATGTGAGAGTTAGCCAATAAGGGGCTAGAGCTAATGGGCCAGGCAGTATTTAACTAAATACAGTTTCTGTGTAATTATTTCGAGTACGCACTGGGAGCCGGGCGGGACAGAACAAGGGGCCCGGTGCCAAAAACACAGCCCGAGCCCCTCAATACAACAGATTGGCGCCCAACGTGGTGTAGGAGGGTCCTTCTGTATTTGGGTTGCTTTTATTGGTTAATAAAGAATCTGCCTTGGCCTTCTGATAGGGCAGGACTTAGATAGACAAAATAAAGAGAAGAGAATGCTAGGAAGGGGACAGAGCCAGAGAGAGTCGCCCGCCATGAAGCCCGCCAGGTCACACACACTAAATCTTTCCGGGTAAGCCACGACTCGTGGTGACACACAAATTATTAGAAATGGGTTAAACAAATGTGTGAGAGTTAGCTAATAAGAGGCTAGACTTAATGGGCCAGGCAGTATTTCAATAAATACAGTTTCCATGTAATTATTTCGGGTACACACCGGGAGCCGGGTAGCACAAGGAGCCCTGCCCAGAAACCAGGCACTGGGAATGCAGCCCCGAGCCCCTCAATACAACAGTGGAGCACATTACAAAGGAATAAGAAAGTTCTCCTACATAGGAACTGAAGATATTATTCTGAGTCTACTGGAGTGCAGAACTCTTTATGCTTGCTAATGTGTCTTCTCCAGAAACAAGGACTCTTGTAGCATCTTCCCCTTTGCAATGTTCTTTTTAAATTGAGAATGTCACACACATATATAAGTGGGTTTTGCTCAAGTCCACATCCTATTCCCTCCCCCTTTAATTCCTCCTATACCCCTACCTCTTCTCCCCCCAAAATTCATGCTTTCTTCTTTTTAAAATCTATTGTGTCTACTTAGTGCTGGCATTATGGGCATGGGCAAAGGATTGGGCCTTGGGAAGTCTCTCGGGGGCTACATCCTGAAGAAAGCTGACTTTCTAATGCCTTTGTTTGTAAACATCCTGGAATCCCCCTTAAGTGTCTTTACTTATGATTTAGCTAGACTGTGAAAACTTTCTATGGAAAATCAACTTTCAGAAAGCCAATTTATTTGTTCACAAGAAAAAATAAAGTGATATTTTATACCGTTAAAAAAAAGATAGAGTGAGATCCTTTATCCTAAAGTGGCAAAATAAATAATTCCATAAAAAGAAAGAAAGTTATTGCAACTGTGGAAAATATATCTCATGGAAAATTGGTCTAATGTCAAAGTGAACACGACTATAGCAAAAAGGCACACTGAGTATAAGTGGATGTGCGACTACTCAGGGGGAGAGGGAGGCAGGCCTTGTGCTCCTTTATCTCCACAATATTCCTGTTGGCTGGGTGCTAGAGCTGGGACCAAGAAGCATCACCAGAAACAGTGGTTGGAGAGTCAATTGTTTATAAAGGTAGTTGCTAATAGTGGAGTCAATTGTTTTATAAGGGTAGTTGCTAATATTGTGATTCTGATTCACTGTTTTTTGGTTTACTTCTTTTGAAACAGGTTTTTTTTTTTTTCATATAGCTTAGGCTGGCTTTAACTATAAGGCACAAGCTGTCCTTCAATGCATGATTGTCCTGAATGAGATGCCTGGTTGCTGTGATTATAAACCTACATCAACACACCCATATCTGAAAACCACATTCCAAGGAAAGATACAGAGTTCAAGATAGAGGGCTGAAACAACAACAACAAAACCAACACACTTAAAAGAACAAGATGGAATCTTTGTCACCCAAGGAATGCAAGGACAATGATATTGCTTAAAGAGGGACTAAGAGGCTCTTTCCAGTGCAGAAGACACCTGGGGCAGAAGGCACGTGGAACCAGCACCCTTCGTGAAGCTCACAATTTGATCCAGTGGAATTGATTAAGTATATACAGGGTACCTGTGCCTTCTTCCCAACTCCACTTGTGAATTAAAGCAAAGAGAAGGCTTGCTTTATATTAAAGCAAAAGGAAGTATTAAACTCCTACAAAATTTATAGCTCAGGATGACAAATACAACAGCAAGTTATTTTAATCAAGTTTCTCAGTTCCCTAAGCATAGCTATAAATCAATGGAAATGAATAAGTTGGCAGTTTGTTTTTAAAATTCATTTAAACATCTCAGTTGAAAAAAAACCTGAAAGCTTCAAATGTAAATAACAAGTTAATCTAAACTATAACTCACTGAATAAGTTCACTTCTCATCTGCAGTAGCTGGGAGATATTTCCCCTCAACACATAAAACAGATCTTTTCATAATAAATATACCAGAACCTCCCACCCTTTCTAACTTTATGCAAATTCTATTATTTTTTGTTAGAAGGAGGTGGGATGTTTCAAGAATATGATTCACTGAATAGTTGAAATAAAATTACAATGGAGTTTTAGGCAATGAAAAATGATTGATAGGTTAACATGAGGGCTTAATAAAATCTGGAGGTTAATGAGGAAATCAGTTAAAGAAAAATATTAAGATCCTTTGTAGAGAACCAAAATTTATTTTTATCCATGAGTGTATATAAGCAGGAGACAGCATGTATTTAAGAAAGAATGTGTTTTACATGGCAGAGAAAGTCTCCAGAGCCACTATAATAAACTAGAAAAGGCAACTTACCTGCTATTTCTGGGTGCCAGGAATCTATAAATAGGAATCCAGCAAGGACATGATTGGCTGGAAAACTGATAGGCAGGGATATTTTCATGTATTCTCATTTTTTATGGATTTACTGTAGTTCTTGGTATTTTTACATGAATTCTGAAGTTCCTCAATTCTGTCTCAACTGTGACTAAACTTCCTCCCCAACTGTACATTTGTGTATTTCCTTCCATATGATAGCCACGTTGCTAAAGTCTCTACTTCAATGTGTCTTTCACTAAAATTTTTTGTTCACCAAAAGTCCCATTTACAAATAGCATCACATTCTGAGATGCCCAAGATTCGAATATATATCTTGTCTAACACAATTGATCCCATAATAAGAGGAATAGGATGCTGATGAAGGACCTCATGTTCCTACAGTTGCTTCCATGAAATCATTTTTATGGAAAGGTTTATGTATGGGCAATAAGATGTAAGGGTAAATCAATAAGATGTGGTAAATCATTACCACACTGAAGATATGCTAAAGGAATTGGAAACATTGGTGGTCAAAGAAAATGTTAAATCTAAAAAGTTCCTAACTCAAAGCATCCAGGAATTGTGGGACATTCTGAAAAGACCAAACTTAAGAATAATAGGTACAGAAGAAGGAGAAGAAACCCAGCTCAGAGACCTATAAAATATTTTCAACAAATCACAGAAAATTTTCTTAACACAAATGAATTACCTGTAAATTTCTTAACACAAATGAATTACTTGTAAAGTGTTGTAGAATATTAGTTGAATATGTATTATATTCATTTTTGCTGTGGAACATTTGTTTAATTATGCAAAGATGTGTTTAATTTTTCTATGTTGCATTTGTTCAACTTTGTGACTCTGTGTTACGTTTACTGTCTAAAATACACAACTGGTTTAATAAAAAGCTGGATGGCCAATAGCTAGGCAGGAGAGGATAGGCAGTGCTAGCTAGCAAAGAGAATAAATAGGAGAAAAAGATGGCATGGCGCCCTGCTGTGTGGGAAGTCCAAGGTCCTCCCCCCTCCCTCCCAGCCTAGGAAGGTGTGCATTCAAATAGACTAGGTTCCCAAAAAGATAATACATGCAGAAGAAATAGGTCCTGGTGTCATTATTGATGGCTTCTCAGTCTGCCCCCATTGGCAACCACATTCAGAGAGTCCAGTTTGATCATATGCTCATTCAGTCCCAGTCCAGCTGGATTTGGTGAGCTCCCATTAGTTCAGGCACACTGTCTCAGTGGGTGGTCCAGCCCCTCACGGTCCTAACTTCCTTGCTCCTCTTCTCCTACCTTCTGCCCTTTGACTAGACCTTGGGAGCTCAGTCCATTGCTCTGATGTGAATGTGGGTCTCTGTCTTTACCTCCATCCATCAGACAAAATTTCTATGGTGGTGATCAAGATATTGATCAATGTGACTCTGGGGGGAGAGGAATAAAAGAAGAATGAGAAGTAGATGCCAGGAATCAGCCACCCAGCCACAGAGATAGACATTGAATAAGAAAGAAAGAAAAGATATACAAAAATGGAGAGAGGTAAAACCCCACATGCTAAAGGTAGATGGGATACTCTAAGTTACGAAAAGATGGTTGGAAACTAAGAACAAACTAAGAACAGGGAATTCATAAGTAAGAACAAGTCTCAGTGTATTAATTTGTGAGCTGGGTGGCAGGTCCCCCAAAGAGCTAAGAGGAAAAAAGTAACTATAATACAAAATATAAAATATATTAGACCTGTAAAGAAAATCCTCTTTCCACTTAATAATCAAAGCACTAGACATACGGAAAACAAGAAAGAAAATTTAAAAATGCAAGGGAAGAAAACCCAGTAACACATAAAGGCAAGCCTAATAGATTTAAATCTGACTTCTCAGTGGAGATTCTCAAATCATATGAGCCTAAACAGATGTTCTACAGACTCTTAAGAGATCACAGATGCCAGTCCAGATTACTATACCCAATAAAAATTTCAGTCACCATAGATGGAAAAACTAAGATAACTATGATAATCATCAATTAAACAATATCTGTCTACAAATCCAGTCCTACGAAAGTTGCAAGAAGGAAAATCCTAAACTAAAGAGGTTAACCACACCCATAAAACACAGGAAATAAACAATATCACACAAGCAAAATCAAAAGAAGGGAAGCATATATAAAAACACACACATACCACCACCACCATCAACTCCACCAACACCACATCTATCACCACCAACACCAATAACAAAATGAAAAGAATCAATAAACATTGGTCATTGATATCACTCAATTCCACAATAAAAAGATACAGACTCATAGAATTGATGCAAAAAACAGGATCTATTCTGCTTCATCCAAGAAATGCACCTCACCATTACTTCAGGGTAAAGGGTTGGAAAAAATATTCCAAACAAATTGAGCTAAGAATTAAGCTTGTGTAGCCATTTTAATATGTAATAAAATAGAACATTCCCTCCCCCACTGCTGTGTTCCTTGCCACGTGGTTACTTGTGCAGCTTCTGGTTTGTGCTCCCCTGACCGTGAGTTCTAGGCTTATTGTTCCGTATATGGAATTGATTTAATTGCTTTTAGTTTAGCAAGCAAAGCATATTTCTCAGTATTTAACCAGTACCAAGGCAGGAAACCAAAGCGGCTCAGGACCATTCATGTCACCACCAGTTGCATCACTGATAGTGATGACTCTGCAACCACAACAACTGCCAGACAATAAAATTATTACACCTAAAACAATTTACTGGATCTCACAACAGGTAATTAACAAATCACTAAACTTGAAAGTTATAAAATGGCAGACTACATTAACATTGCAACTTTTAGTAATGCTTTTGTTAATTCTATGGATTATATTCTGCAAGGTTGATATGGTAATGTGATACATCCATTTATTGGATATTGAAACTCAGTTTTTGTTTCTTCATATTCCTTAAGAAAATGGTTTGATAACAGAGCCAAGAATGAGGTACTTTTAGAAATGATACAGTCTGTACAGACTAATAATGAAAAGTTAGCTGAATGAATTAATACCATTGAAAATCAAAAGTTACTTGAAAAAATTAATACTATTGAAAAGTATAACATTAATTTGACAGAGAAAATTGAATTCATATCTAAGGATAGTGAGAAATTATCTGAAAGAATTCATACTGTTGAATTTGACAATCAAAATTTGTTAAAAAGTTATGATAGGTTAGCAGATAGAGTATCTCTGCAGGAAGGCAATTTGCACATGATCCAAATAATATCCAAGGATAAGGTGTTATCTTTAAATGAAAAACTTCAGCCCTTGGAATCACATGTGCAGAATGAGAACCAGAGGCTAGGTGCCTCAATGAAATCACTAGAAATATATACAGGCCAGAAGATTCAGGCTTTACAAATAACAATAGTAAAAATATTTGAAATGATTGAGGAAATTATTGGAGCTGATGAACAGGGAAAGAAGGCACAAGGGCATAATTTAACATTGCCAGTAGCTGTCAGAGATGACTTACCCAGGGTTTTAGCTCCCTACCCTGTGATATACTCTGACAAAGCATCAAGTTCTAAAGGCCCCAAAGTATTCAGAGAAGGTAAATGTATATCTATAGAAATGAATAATCTATAAGAAATTTAACAAGTTGACATAATTTATGGCTTGCATTCCACATTTGTTAGGGAGATGATAAAGACATCAACTTCTAGCATTAAGGCAACACCACATGAATGGCTTCAGTTAGTTTCAGCAGTCCTAGATGATGAGCCTCAGTTTATGTTTAAATGTTATTTTAGGGAAGAGGCTAAATTTCAGAACAGAGCAAAAGGACTTGAGATTTCCAAGATCAAATTCTTGGTGAGAGCACTTATGCTGACCCACATGTTGAAGCTCTTTATGATGAACAAATCTTGTCCCTATGTGACAAAGCACCTTAAATGCTTGAAGAGGATTCAAGAACTAGGAAAACAAATTGAATCATATACCAGGATTAAACAGGGCTAGAGAGAACCCTTTAGTGACTTTTTACAAAGATTAGCTAAGGCTGTACAAACATGAGTAGCAGAACCAGATGCTAGATGAGTACTTATTGAATCTCTGGCTTTTGAAAATGCCAACTTAGAATGAAAAAAGAACCTTGGACCTTTAAATGTTAGGTCAGCACCTACGGTCAATGGATCCTGCATACAATGAATATTGAGACATTTGACTAAATACTGAATCTGTAGGATAAGCAATTTCCAAATATATGAAGAGACATCAAAATGCTATGTTTTAATTGTGGTAGACTATGATATCTGAGAAGGGATTGTAGACAACAATTCCTAGGAAAATATCTCCTCTGGGAATGGCAAAAATAGGAGGACTCAGCCTTCAGATATATGTAGAAGGTGTGGCAAAGGCTGACATTGGACTAATAAATGCAGATCAACAAAAGACAGACAAGGCAACCCAATGCCATGAGGAAACTCCTTGAGAGGCCTTTCATGGGCCCCCAAGCCAAAAGTAGTCCAGTAATTCCCAGTCACTGTGGAAGACATGTCTCACCAGGAAAATTAAAAAATCTAGAGCCTTCTGTAAAAGACCATACTGTTTTAGATGATGTAATAAACATTGATGATAAATCAAAAATTCCAATAGGAAATAGGAAAGGTATTTTCTGGTGGACTTCTATAAATGATCAAAGACCAAAGCTAAGAGTTTGTATAAATGGTATTGCAATTTTTGGTTTGATAGACACAGGTGTAGATGTAAGTATCATTACTCCAGAATCATGGCATCCAAATTGGCCTCTTCAGGAGGCAGATGTTCAATTACTAGGAATTTGAACCATATCTCAAGTTATACAAAGCACAAGATGGGTTGAATGCATAGGGCCAGAATGTCAGAGAGGGAAGCTGAGGCCATATGTCACTAATACTGCAGTGAATTTATGGGGTCATGACCTTCTGCAGCAATGAAATACCCAGATTAACATTTCTGCAGTCCCAGGGACTCATAATTCTGGGAAGAATATTATAAGGTACTATACACAAAGGTCACCAGTCATTCAGGTTGTATTAGAACACAAAGCAACTAGCAAACTTTTAGAGGTACCAACAGCCCTACCTTTAAAATGATTAACTGAGAAACCCATATGGGTTAAATAGTGGCCTCTAACTGAAGAAAAGCTGCAGCCTTTAGAACAGCTGGTACAAGAACAACTAGATGCTCACCATATTGAAGAATCAACCAGCCCTTGGAATTCTCCTGTATTTTTTGTTAAAAACAAATCTCGAAAATTGAGAATGGTGACAGATCTAAGAGCTGTCAATAAGTCAATTCAACCTATGGGCCCTCTACAATCTGGAATTCCTCTGCCTTCTCTATTACCCAAAGTATGCCCTCTTATAATTCTTAATTTGAAAGATTGTTTCTTCACCATACTTTTACAAGAAAGGGATGAAGAAAAATTTGTCTTCACAGTGCCTACTTATAATAATTCTCAACCTACTAGGCGATACCAGTGAACCGTCCTTCCAAAGGGAATGCTCAATAGCCCCACCCTATGCCAATATTTTGTAAGTCAGCCATTGGAAATAATACATAAAAAATTTGTGAATCTATAATTTACTATTACATGGCTGACATTTTGCTATCTGATTCAAACAAAGATACTTTAGAATGTTTAAAGAAGTAAAGAAAGTTTTGACAAAATCGGATTACAAATTTCTACTAAAAAATACAGAAAGGAGATTCTGCCAACTACCTAAGTTATAAAATAGGTTTAAAAAATTAGAACACAAAAGGCACACATTAGAAGAAACTGGTTGAGGACTCTTAATGACTTCCAAAGTTTGTTAGGAGACATTTCCAATCTATGACTGGCTGTTGGGATAATACCTGATCTAATAATTCATTTAAACAAAATCTTAGATAAAGTCTTGAATACTCTCAGAGAATTAACAGCTGAAGGAGAAAAGGAATTGATAGTTGTTGAGCAGAAATTATAGGAGGCACATGTGGATAGGGTGAATCCAAATCTTAATTGTATTCTAGTCATATTGCCTTCCAGAATTTCTCCTATAGGAATTATAATGCAGAGGAATGGTTTTATCTTAGAATGGATCCTTTTACCACATAAACCAAGTAAAAAATTAAAAAATGTATGTGAAAATTCTCTGAATTAATTATAAAAGGTAAGTTGAGACTTCATCATTTAGCAGGTATAGACCTGGCAGAGATTATAATGCCTTTTACTACTGATGAAATAAAAAAGTTTTGGGAAGACAATGAACCATGGCAAAGAGCTTTTGCTAATTTTTTTGGAAGAAATTAATAGCAATTATCCCATAAGTGATAGACTTAACCTTATAAAGAGAACTACTTGGATTCTTCCCCGAATTATACATGATGCTCCAATAACTGGAGCCCATACATTTTATATTGGTGCAAATAAATCAATGAAGGCAGGTTACAAACCAGAAGAATTAAATAAAATGGAAGAAAGCTCTTATAATTCTGTTTAGAATGCAGAATTATATGGTGTAAGGGATTTAAAGAACCTCTTAATATAGTTACTGATTCACAATATGTAGAAAAAGTTGTTTTGCATATTGAAACCACTGAATTTATACTAGATGATTCAGAATTGATGTCATTATTCATACAGGTTCAAAATATAATCAGGGATAGGCTTTGTCCCATATACATAACACACATCCCCTCCCATATGGGTCTGCTAGGTCCTCTAGCACAAGGTAATGCAGAAATTGATCAATTGCTGATTGGAAGTATGTTGAAGGTCTCAGAATCCTATTTTAAAAAAATCACGTCAATAGCAAATGTTTAAAGAAAGAGTTTTCTATTTCATAACAACAAACAATAATAGTTGTCCTACTTGCTCTTTCTATAACTAAACACCACTACCTGAAGGGAATAAATAACACAAAGGGTACTCAAAGGAATAAAATCTTGTAGATGCACGTGCTCTAATTTGCAGTATTTGGGAAATTAAAATATGTCACCACAGCATTGACACTTATCTAGGTTCTCAGTGGGCAACTACTTTAAGCTCAGAAAGGCTGATTCAGTAATCACACATTTATTAGAAGTTATAGCCATCATGAGTATACCTGTACAAATAAAGAGAGACAATGGTCCAGCATATGATTCTAAGAAAATGAAATAGTTTTATTTGCTTATTATAATATAAAGCATATTACAGGCAAACCACACAATCCTACAGGTCAGGCAGTTGTGGAAAGATCAAATCAAACTATAAAGGATATGTTAAACAAAAAGAAAGGAATGTAAAATACCCATCAAAATAGATTACATAATGCTTTATTAACATTGAATTTTCTTAACACTAATGGTAAAGGGACAATAGCAGCAGAGAAACATTGGATAATAGAAAAGACTTCTGAATTAAATCTGCCAGTGTATTTCAAGGATGTTTTAACCTCAAAATGGGAGACAGGAGATGTGCTACGTTGGCGAAAATATTTTGCTCTTCTTTCCACAGGAGAAGAAAAACTATGGATACTATAAAATTAATAAAGATTCAGTTTGAAAAAGAGAAACCTCTTGAGAATGAGTAATCCACAGGCATGACAAATATATGTGGTAAGAAAACCTCATAAGGGTTGGGGCAGGGTTCTGCTCTTGTCTTTACAGGAAAGTACACATCTTCAAAAATTCAAGAGACCCTGGATGTTTGGATGCTGACAGAAGGAAAAATAGCTATCAAATAAGGATCATCAAGAAAAAGGAATATGACTTATAGGGACTGGTGATCAAAACATATACATTTAAATACACACACACACACACACACACACACACACACACACACACATATATATATATATATATATACAGAAAGAGAGCTGGCTTTAGAGTTGGACAATGGCTCTGTCCTTCTCTAAATCCAAGCATGTTGTTAAAAGAGAAATTCAGAGTTTCTGTCTCATGTCAAGAGCCATCTGGTATAGGACAGAAAGAAGAAAGAATTTAGAAAAAAAATACTTTTCTTCATAACTATTTTTGTCTCTATCATACTTTCATTGAATATATATGTCTATACATGTCTATATAAATAATGTTTAAGATTTCCAAAATGAAAAATGAATTCTCCTGCAGTAAACTTTGAAGTTTCCAGGAAGAAAATGGGGACCCACAACAACAACTTCACCTGGATAACATGATGTCATGATGCTGATAGTGTGACTGTAAGACCTGCTTTGGGTACCACTTTCAAAATGATTCCAAATTGGTTAGCTGAAATGGTGCAGTTTTTTTTTTTTACAGCGCTCTGGCCAGAACTCCAAATAGGAACATCAGAAAAACCATACCAAATACTCAGATACTACTTGCAATTATACCAGACAGTAATCCTGAAACTTAATCATCATTCATCATTGTACTTTCACAGGATCCCATAAAAAGAATTTCACCCCCATGTCAGCTCGTCTCCCAACAAAGTTTGTCTTCAAGGTTAGAGATATTGTTTAGTGGTGGATTATAATTGGTATACGGTAAGGATTGGTGGGAAATTATGTAGGCTCAGGGATCTCTTTGAAAAAGGGGGGAGGGGAGAAATTGGATGTGATAATCAATTAGTGTGAGCTTACACTAATAATAATAGTGAGTAATATAGTGAATACTTGTGAGCTATTATTTGTAGGCAATTTACATTGGTCTAGACTCTTGTATATTGACACAAACATAAACTATATTGAATATCTTGCTATTTTCATCTATAATATATGTACATCTAGGCAAAGTTATTTTGTCATATTGTATGCATGCATGCTTCTACCTATGCTTAAAATATTTTTGTATATTGATACAATTTTAGGATATATTTATCATATTGCAATGTACATTCCTACCTCTGATCAAGATACTTATACATTGTTTACATTGGGGTCATTGTTCTCAATTGTTGCACAATTGTTTATTGTATAATATTGTAATATGAAGTTTTAGTATTAAGTTATATAGGTATTAAGAATTAAAGATCAATAGTCACCTATGTTTGTCATACTTATATTTAGACTAATCAGGTTCTTTAGATACATAGAATTTGTATTCTGCATAGATAGGTAATCTTCAACTACTTCAAAAAGCTGTAGAATATGGCATTTAAATAACTTAGGGTTCTGTTGAAGTGAGACACAATTGCTCTTGACAACACTGATCTATTCCAACGAGAATGTAGAGCACCAAAGACACTCAACTTGGAGCTTGTTTTCTTCTTGGCAAAATAGGCCTTTAGGCAAGGAACTGCCCATGTATCAACCACTGACAAAATGCATGATGTCTGAACAGAACAAGCAGGATACAAGACAAAAGACTGTTAAATCTTGCCTAGACAAGTAAGACAGTTTTGAAATTTTTCTTTCCTCTGAAAATGGTCTGTCAGTTACTCTAGGCCTGGGCCAAAGATAGTTGCTCCAACATTGAAAATGAGACTTTGGGTCATTGCTCAGGTAGCCAGTTGTCTCTGTCATTTGTTGCACATTGTGGAAGTTGCTTGACTGCACTTCCTGCTTACTCAAGTAATATTATTTCCCGTCTTGGATGTTTGATGGGGTTGAAGACTAGATAGTTGTAGGTACTTTCCTCTCATGACTTGGCCAAGTCATTTATTATACAAGACTTAAGCTCATTAGGATAGGATAATTATTGAAACATTTATCACATTTTTCTTGCTTGATATATTTGTTCTTATTGTACATAATTTTGTATTAGGCTCAGAACTCTATTTAAACAAAAGGAGGGTGCTATAAGAACTTTACCACCAATAGCCTTTAACTTACCCAACTCTTATACTATTTATGCCAATGTAAAGCTCATGTCTGGCTTCTTTTCCAGCTGTGGGATTTGGTTGCTGTTCCCTGTTCCAGCAGAGAATTATGATCTGTGAGTCTACTCCTAAATAAATAACCCTTTATTATACTCAATTCTGAGCTATTGTAGGATTTCTTTTAAGTATCCTTCTTCAATGCTCCAAACACATGGGGCACTCACTTTTGTAAAAAAAAAAAAAAAATTACTACAGTTTAAAATACATATTGATCCTCTAGACAAGCCATCTAGACAAAAAATGAACAGAGAAATTCTGGAGTTTACTGACAATATAAACCAAAATCTACCTAAAAAATATTTACAGAACATGTTGCCAAAACAGAAAAGATTATCATTTCTTTTAGCACTTCATGTAAATTACTTCAAAGTCGACCACATACTTAGACATGAAGCAACAAACAATAATGAAATTGATATAATTCCCTGCATCCTATCTGACCACCATGGATTAAAGCTAGCTACAAACAAGAGGAGAAACAAAAGAAAGCTTCCAAACTAATTGAAACTTAAAAAATCATTACTGAATAAAAATGGGTCAAGAAAGAAATAAAGAAATGAAAGCCTTCCTAGAATTCAATGAAAGTGAATACACAGAATATTCAAACTTATGGGACACAATGAAATCAGTGCTAAGAGGAAAGTTCATAGTACCAAGTACATACATAAAGGAAATGGATAAATCTCATGCTGACAATTTAACAACATACTTGAACACTCTAGAACAAAAAGAAGCAAGCACATCCAAGAAGAGTGGACAGCAAGAAATAAGCAAACCGAAGGCTGGAATCAATAAAAGAGAACAACATAAAGAATCAATAAAACTCTGAACAAAGGGGTTAAAAAAGAATCAATAAAACAAATGAAGCAATGATTGAGAAAATCAACAGTATAGACAAATCATTATCCAAATTAACTAAAACACAGAGAAAATTGTTATCAAAACTAGTTAAAAACCTGAGAAAAATAATAAAATACACAAAATCAGAAAAGAGAACTATAACAACAGATACCAGGGAAATAATGTGAATCCTAAGGATAACTTTAAAAATCTGTACTCTACCAAATTGGAAGACTTAAAAGAAATGGATAATTTTCTGAGTACATACCACTTACTGGGGTTAAATCAAGATTAGATAAACAGTTTAAATATACCTATAACCCCTAGTGAAATATAAGTAGCCAGTAAATCTCCCAACCAAAAAGCACATGGTCAGAATGGCTTTAGTTCATAATTCTGTAAGACTTTCAAAGAAATGCTAGCAATAATTCTTTTCAAAAATAAAATAAAAATAAAAACACAAAGAACATTTCCAAATTCAGTTTATGAGGTCACAGTTACTATGACACCCAATATAAATAATAATTCAACAAGAGAGAATTGCAGACCAAATGTCCCTTATGAATATAAATAGAAAAATAACTTAATAAAATGCTTGAATACTAAATCTAAGAACACATCAAAAAGATCACCCACCAAGATGAAGTAGGCTTCATCCCAGAAATACAGGAATGGTTCAAAATATGAAAATCAGTAAATAAAATTCATCATATAAACAAGCTAAAAGAAAAAAATCTATATGATCATCTCATTAGATGAAGAAAAGACCTTTGAAAAAACCCAACACCAATTCATGATAAAAGTCTTGGAGAGATCTAGAATACAAGGAACATACCTAAATATAGTAAAGACAATTTTCAGAACTTCTAAACTTACATCAAATGGAAAGAATCTCAAAGAAATTATACTAAAATCAGGAATAAAACAAGATTGTCCACTCTCTTAATATCTATACAATACAGTATTTGAAGTTTTAGCTAGAGCAATTAGACAACTGCAAGACAGGAAGGGGATAAAAAGTGGAAAAGAAGAAGTCAAACATCATTATTTGCAGATGCTATAATACTATACATAAGTGATCCTAAAAATTCTACCACAGAACTCCTATAGCTGATAAACACCTCCAGTGAAGTGACTGCATACAAGACAATACTCAGGAAAATCAGTATCCCCCCTATATACAAATGGCAAATGGGCTGAGAAAGAAATCAGGGAAGGAACACATTTCACTTTGAGTAATATAAATTACCTTGGGGTAACCTAACAATGCAAATGAAAGACTCATATGATAAAACCTCCAAGTCTTTGAAGAAAGAAATTAAAAAAAGATATCAAAAGATGGAAAATTTCCCATGCTCATGAATCAGTAGGATTAACATAGTAAAAATATCCATCATACCAAATGCAATCTACAGATTCAGTGCAATCTCCGTCATGATTCCAATACAATTCTTCACAGATCTTGAAAGTACAATTCTCAGCTTCATATGGGGAAAAGCACCCAGGATAGCTAAAAAAATCCTGAACAATAAAAGAATGTCCCAAGGTATCTACATTCCTGACTTCAAACTGCACTTTAGACCTTTAGTAATAAAAACTGCATGGCATTGGCATAAAAACAAATATGCACCAATAATGCAGACACTAATATTGTCAACTAATAAATGGGACCTGATGAAAATAAAAAGCTTCTATAAGGAAAAGAACATTGTTATCTGGATAAAGTGTTAGCCTACAGAAATTTTTTATGGGAAATTTTTTAAACAACTCCATATCTGACAGAGCACTAATATCCAAAATATATGAAGAACTCAAGAAGCTAGTTAATAAAAAAATAAATAATCCAATTTAAAAATGGGGTACTGACCAAAACAGAGAATTTTCAACAGAAGAATATCAAATGGCCAAAAATCACATAAAGAAATGTTCAATGTTCAATTTGCATCAGGGAAATGAAAATCAAAACTACTTTGAGATTCCAATTTACATCTGTCAGAATGACTTATAATAACACAAATGTCAACTCATGCTGGTGAGGAGGTGGAGTGAGGGGATGAATCCTCTATTGCTGGTGTGAGTGCAAACTTGTATATCCACTATGGAAATCATTACGGTGGATGGTTGTTCTACTTCAAGAGTCAGGTATGCCACTCTTGAGCATATGCTCAAAAAACTCCATCCTGTCACAAGAACACTTGCTCACCTGTGTTCACTGAAGCTTTATCCACTGTGGCCAATAAACAGAAATATCCTAAATGTCTCTCAACTAAAGAATCAATAAAGAAAATGTGGTATATTCACACAATGAATTATTATTCACCTGCTAAGATATGACAATATGATGTTGTAGGAAAATGAATGGAACAAGAAAAATCTTCCCGAGTAAGGTAACGCAGACCCAGAAAGACAAATATGGCACATATTTACTTATAAGTGGGTAGTAGACCTTAAGTAAATGATTGATAATCAAGCTACAGTCTGTTGATCCAGAGAGGTTAGGTAAAGAGAAAGAGTCTAGGAAGAATGCATGGATCTTTCAGTGAGGGTGAAATAGAGCAGATTTGTATGTAGACTGGGAGCAGATGGGGATAGGAGTGGAAGGGATCAGGTGAGAGTGAGAGAGATGGGATGGTGGGAGAGAATATTGGGAGAGACAGTCCAAATTTGGGAGTATTTGGTAGTCATTGTGGATACCTAGTGCAGTGGAAACTTCCTGGAACATATGAGGGTGGTCCTAGTGATAACTTTTAGCTATGGATTATGTAGTCTGAACTGACCATCTCTTGTAGCTAGGCAATGCTTCCAGTGTCAGGACTAGGGTGCGTTCAGTTGAGTCATTGACTGAGGAGGTCCCATGGAGGTCCTCAAACATCTCAGGCTGATGCTAGGATAGAGGGTTGGTCTACACCAATGCACAGCTAGATTCCCGTGCCAAGGGCAACATCCACATAGCTAAATTAAACATAAAGAGTTCAAGCTGGTACCCACATGGAACCTTCACCCATATGTTCTAGTCCCTTTGGTGCCAAAAAGCACTCTGTTGGCTACCGAAAGATAGACATGAACACTAACTCAGCAACAAAATATTTGACGTAAATTCTGTACTTTTGGCAAGATGTGCTGAGACAATGGTGGCACAGAACTTGTGGGAGTAAACAACAAATGTTTATTTTAAATTGAGGTACCTACAGTGAGACAGAGTCCATGTCCAACACTGCTTGGATTGCCAAGAGCTGGACTGGAGAGCTCAGAGACCTCGGGTAGAACCAAGTATGACTAGTCTAAAAAAATTAATGAAACGATTTCTTATTTTATTCCTGCTATATTCATAGATGAGTGCCTTGTCAAGTCATTATCAGAGAGGTTTCCTTCAGAATCAGATAGCAGCAAATGCAGAGACCCATTCTCAGACATTATGCAGAGAGAGTCTAAGCAGAAGTTCTCCATCAGGTCCCTCTCCTTGGAACTTAGGGACCTCAGAAGAGGGTGACAGAAAGATAGTAGGAGTCATAGGGAATAGAGAACACAAGGAAAACTGAATTTGCCCAGTGAATCAACTAAGCAGGGAGCATATGAGTTCACAGAGACTGAAGCTGTAGGTATAGGACCTACAAGGTTCTGCACCAGGTCCAGGTTGTGGCTGATAACATCTGTCTTTGTGGAACTACTATCAGTGGGTACAAGTGTATCTTAGATTTATTTGCCTGCTCCTAGGACTCTTTTCCTCAAGTTGGGTTGTCTTGTCCTGCCTCACTGTAAGGGCTTCTCCATTATCTTATTGTATTTTGTTCCATTATATTTGGCTATAATCTCTTAGAGGCTTGTTCTTCTCGGAAGTGAAATAGAAGGGATGTGGGTTCAAGGTAGAGAGGAGGTCAGGGAGAGCTGGGAGGAGTGGAGGTAGAGGAAACTGTGGTAGGAATGTATTTTATGAGAGAAAAAGTATATATTCAAGTACAAAAAAAGAAAAAAAGAATTTTATTTGACTCAGTCAGAGAATTCACTGATGGTCTATGTGATGGCTATTTTTGGTTGTCATTTTGACTATATCTAGAAGAAACTATAATCCAGAAATTGAGTGCACATTTGTGATCTGGATCTTGATGCAAGGAGACAATGTGCCTTGAGACTTGAAGAAATGCTCCTTTAATCCAGATCTGGAGGCTGGAAGACACATCTTTATTCTGGGCCACACCTTCTGCTGGAAGCCTATATGAGAACAATTGTTGGAGGAGGCTGCTTGTTGGTTCCTGGCTGCTCAGCCCTAAAATATTCACACAGAAACAATATTAATTAAATCACTGCTTGGCCTACTAGTTCTAGCTTCTTATTTGATAACTCTTACCTCTTAATTTAACCCAGCTCCATTAATCTGTGCTTCACCACAAGGTCAAGGCCTACCAGCAAAGTTTCAGCACTTCAGTCTCCAGCGGAGCTCCCTGACATCTCCTTCTTTCTCCCAGCATTCAGTTTAGTTTTCCCTGCCTATCCCTATTCCCTGCACAGGCCTAAGACAGTTTTCTTTATTAATTAACCAATCATATTCACAGCATACAGAGGGGAATCCCACATCGCCTCCCCTTTGCTTTTAGATAAAAAACGAATGGCTTCATCCAACAAATTGGCATTCCGACATGGGTAAGTACATCCACATAAAAGCCTGAGAGAACTTGTAAAGAAATTCTAGACACAAAAATACAGAGTTTAGCACAGCTTTTTGCTGCTTGCTGGCAGTGTGCTGCACCTCCTTTAAGAGATGTTTTCCTGACTCAGCAATAGCAAAAGAAGAAGAAGAAGAAGAAGAAGAAGAAGAAGAAGAAGAAGAAGAAGAAGAAGAAGAAGAAGAAGAAGAAGAAGAAGAAGAAGAAGAAGAAGAAGAAGAAGTTGTGCCATTTTGAAATGTGGTTTTTCTGGGCCATGATACCAGCATGACCTCTGATTCTTTCAGGAGACCAAGCATTTTATGGTGTTTGTGGGCAATGTACTACAACTTGTTTAAGAGCAACATAGACCTGCTCTGGGCCTAAAATTGGGGCAATGTACATGACATTCAGAGGCTCTGAATGGACTTCCACCATGTTGGACTGTGCAGAGAAAGCAGACACTACCGTATATACCCTAGTAATGCCACAGCTTAAGGTTTTAAGAATCACTTAGCATTTTAAGAAGCATTCCTGGAGAGTAAAGAATTACAGAGTCACAATAGGACAGATTCAGATATAAAAGACCTCTAAATGGGTCACAGTGTTGGATAAATGTATGTAGACTTGGGAGAGAGAAGAAAAAGAATATAGAGAGCTATAAAAAGAAATAAATGCCTTTTAAACAAAACAAAGTCTTTCAAGAGACAGAGGACAGACAGTCATAGATTAAAAGAGTAAGAAAATAAAATAAATATTAAAAAGTAATAGAGTAAGAAAAGCCATGTAAAGATGGAGAATTCACAAAGAGTCTAGATGATGTAGATTTTGTTTTCTTTAAATTTTTTGACTATGAAGGAGCTAAGTAAAGAGAGACATTTCTTTGTATGGACTGCTAAGTTAAACCAACATAAAGGCATCTTGACTTCAGAATTTGAGTCTAAGAATATGTTGCTTTGGAAAAGAGATTCTTCTTTTGTTTCCACAGAGGATGAGAACCTGTGGAATATTTGCAGATTAATATGGTTTGATGGACCAAGACCTCCTGAAAGGTTACCATGAACACCCCCCAAAAATTACTTCATTCAGCTGCTGAATGAGATGAACCTAGCACAAAGGATACACCATGAAAGACCTGATTAACAGTGCCCCCAATCAACAGGAAGTAGTCTAGAGAACTATGCCCAATTTCCCAAATATTGTTTATAAATGTTTCTTTACATTTAAGGGGGGAATATGCAATAAAGATGGATACTTTGCACTAGTATGGATCTTGGTTTATTGATAAAAAATTAAGGTAAATTTTGATATATATATATATATATATAGTCTTGATTAAGGTATTGTGACTGTGTAGTTCATTTAAAAATGTAATGTATAATTAGGAAATATAGGTTAATAAATAATCATCTATAATAGTCAAAGTTATAGTAACATTAGTTAGATTTTCTTGATGGACAGATATGTATTTCATATGGATAGAAATTATTCAAACCTTTCAGAGACTATAGAATATGGTATTTAAAATGTTTAAGATCTAGGACTTTTTATGACAATGAGACATATCTTTTCCTGGCAACACCAGTATACTTCAAGAGGAAGATGGACATTGAAAAGGCTCCTCATGGAGTTTGTTAGCCATTTGGACCAGAAACTACTATTGCCTGGGCTGCTTGACTGGACATGCTGGACTCATAGAGAAAGGACTGAGACCATCGTTTGGGGTTCCTGCTTCATCAAGGAGTCTGCCAGACATTCTGCAGGATACAGAAGAAAAGTGCCTGACAAACTGACAATATAGGCAGAACTGTCTTTGAAATTTCCTGCTTCATGGAAAAGTCTGCTGGACCCTCTGAGCCTGTGGGCTGAAGATTGAATGCACCAACGATGCGGAAGAACATTGGGTAACTGTCCAGGAAGCAAAATGTCTCTGAGAATTCTAGAGTTTTGGAAGTTGCTTACAATAAACTTATTGTTTACTTAGGTAATATTACGACCTTCTGGAGTCTTTGATGGAGTAGATGAATAGATAGATAGTAATAGTTATAGTTTTCCTAAGTTATGATAAGAGATAATGTGGCTATAAATATTGTAACTATAATTCTTACTTGATACCTGTTTTGTTATATGTAATTTTACTATGTTAAAGTTAAAACCTTCCTTTTTATCCTTTTTTATTTAAATAGAAAAGGGGAGGTGATGTGTGATTCCCCTCTGTATGCTGTGAATACCATTGATTAATAAAGAATCTGTCTTTGGCCTGCTCACGGAATATAGGTAGGCAGGGAAAACTGAACTGAAAGCTGGGAAGAAGAAGGCAGAGTTTAGGAGAAGCCATGGAGCCTTTGCCAGAGACAGACATGCTAAAACTTTGCTGGTAGGCCACAACCTTGTGGCAATACACAGATTAATGAACATGGGTTAAATTAATATGTAAGAGTTAGCCAATAAGAAGATAGAGCTAATGGGCCAAGCAGTGATTTAATTAATGCAGTTTCTGTGTGATTATTTGGGGTTACACAGCCAGGAACTAACTAGCTGCCTCCCTACAACACACAATGGGAAAAGGAAGCAGTACTTCTTCATCTTCTTGTCTTTGTCTTCTCAGTACATCCATTCCATCACTGGCATTGAAGACTACTGCTTTGGATTTCAGCATATACAGAAGACCACCTGAGACACCCAACCTCATGGGACTGAGTAGCTACTAGATTCTTGGACTTCCCATTCACAGTTAGCCTTTGTTGAATTGTAACCTGTATATCATTCTAAGAGGGAGAGAGAGACTCATTCAATAATTTCTGTGACTCTAGAGAACCCTGACAAATACAGTGTGCACTCATCAGTTTAAAAAAGACAGTTTCATATAAATGCTATGACTAAAGTATATCTACATTTCTAGTAGTCACTCCACAGAGAACTAGATGCTCAGCTATCTGTGATGCTTACATTGGGTGGAAAGATGGGGCTAAAGACTAGGTAGCCTTTCAGGGAACTAATCACTTTTGTACACAAAGGACTTACTATGGAAGAATAGTGAAATGGAGGTGCACTTTATTTTACAAAATGCATCTGCCACCCGTGAAAGAATAAGGATGAACAGTCTTTGTCCTGCCTGTGTCCCAGGAGGCTTTGAGCCATATATCACTTCTGCCCTTCTGAGAATAACTAGAGTCCCACATTCACCTTTGATGTGTAATGCCTCTGTCACAGGCAGCCTCAGCTTTCCACTAATGTTCCCACATTTTTTGATGTTTTTAAAACCCAGATCATATGTTGCTCTGTGTCCTGTTAACTTTGACAGTCAGTGCAACTCTTTCATTTTATCGGGCCTTGTTTCAGTTGATACATTTCCAGCAAAAAAAAGAAAAGATAATGATATCAGTACCAATTATTAATGAAACAATGGCCAATAATATTGATTGTTAACCAATTCTTTACTAATAGCATTAATAGAAACCTGTACATCAAAATTTTCCTGCTTATTTAGTAATAAAATAGTGGGCATTGCTAACTCCCTGAACTTCCTCATTGCTGGGTAACAGGAAAAGTATTGATGACCTAAAGTTCCTAGATGTGTGAAAACGGAAACTAGGTGATAAATGTGAAAATAAGACTATATTCTGGATGCTGAAGGGGAGAGGTGACCTAATTGCAACTAAGTGAAACTTTGAAGGGACTGGTTTCTAGATACTTGATCAGCTTTGTGGGCAATTTTCCTCCCAAATAAAACAAATATCATTGAGCACAGTTGTAAACAGACAATCTTACAACTGTGTAGTCAGTCACTCAGTCTTTTATTATGATTCTCATCACAAAATACTGTATCTATTACTTTAAAAATGACACAAAGTGTCATTGTGCTTTATGGATGTTCCTTCTTTCACTGATCTTGAGGTAGTATGAGGCATATCAGTTCAAACTTTGTGACTATCAACTTACAGTGACTCTGTTCTCCCATTTTACATTTTGAAAAAACAAAACTTGATGGTGATTTAGATGGCAAAGGAGATGCAAAATCTAAATACCACTCTTGTTACCACTGTCTTCAACAACTAATGATGACATTAAGTGACGTACACTGTCTAGTTAATTATGCTGAAAGCATCATATAAATTAGATCTAGTCAAATCAAGCCAGACATAGAGTCATCCCACTCAGCTATTAAAAGATTGTTAAGTGCATTTACTAATGTTACTTTGTTTGAGGAGCCAGGACTCCATTCAGATAGTTCAAAGTCCCTCATTTTTTTTTCATTCATCCTTCAAAATGACAGATAAACCAATAATAATAAAGAAAGTAAAAGGCTCAAGACCAGGAGGTGATTAAACAAAAGATACTGCCTTTGAAATAAAGCCCCACCAGATGTGATTACAGCTTTCTCTTCTCAGGGGCCTTGGCAAAGAAAGTTTCTTCCCATTGGTTTATTGATACATTTGCTGAGCTTTTAAATATTTCATTCCATTTTAATGTTTATTTTATTATGTTTTTAACTGTAGTGTATTTTTAATTTTTAATGTGAGACTCAAAAGGGGGTCTTTTTAAACTTAATTATTAATTATAATAAAGCCATAAGAAAATATTCCACAATGAAAGGATAAATTAAGAATTTATAAAACCAAAAGAATTTACAGGAGTCTATTGATCTCATGACAAGATAAAGCATATTACATAAAATGAGAGAGATTTGAATAGAACAGGAGGCCAGGAAAATAACTCTAAATACAGGAGTATCAAGGACATCAAATTTGCTACTAGATTCAGCTTCTCTAAAAACAGAACTTCAGATATAAAGTTCTTACCTTGCAAAAAAATCCTACTGAAATTTAGATGATATTTATTGGCTTTGTTTATTATACATCTCTTTTAAAATTCATAACAGATTCGAAGAGTATACAATTATGCAATTCTCATAGGTCCCATTTGACCTACTCCCTCCCATCTCTTTCTTTCTTAAACACAAAATAATATCCTTTTTATTTTTTTATTCTCTGTGTATAAGTATTTTACGTGCATGGGTACTTATGTGACATTTGTATGCCTGGTGTAAACAGAAACCAGAAGAGGGCATCTGATACCTGGAACTGGAGTTAGAGATGGTTGTGAGCCACCATGTGCATGCTGGAAACCAGACCCTAGTACTATCAAAAAACACTATAACAGCTGGCCTCCATCTTATTGTCTAGAACTTATTTTAGATTCCTGCTTTATAAAATTAAGAAATGGATAAAATATTTTATGGTTTAGCGCACAACACTCTTCATGAGAAAAATAGAGAAAGAGAGAATCTCTTAAAATTTGCCCATTATAAATGATCCAAAGTTATTCCTAAATCTGTATTGGTTATTTATCTTATTATCATGACCAAACACCTGACACAGCCACTTAAATGAGAGAAAATTTCATTTGGCTCCTGATTTGAGAGGCAAGGGAGCCATAAAATTAAGACCATGTGGCTGTTATATCATGTTGAGTGAGGGAGCAGAGAGATGAATGTTGATATTCATGGAGGCTTCTCCATTTCTCCTTTCCATTTGGATGGTGCTACCAGTCTCCAGATGGAGTGACTGCGCCAGCTTCAGCTTCTACCTCAGCATGCATCTTCCTTCCTTAGTTGGTACTCACAGGAAACACCCCTCACATATCAACAAAGGTATGCCCTTGACATTCCTTAATCTCAATTTGATGATAAGAACTAACAATCACAGGACCTATATTGATGACTTATCTGGGAATTCCAATATGTTCTGCTAAATTAATTTATGTTTTCCTACAGTGAATAGAGTGAGGAGGATGGGACTGTGAAAAAAATGGGACTTTTAGGATGAACAAAAAGAGAGTATGGTTAAAAGTATGCTAAATGCAAAATACTGAATTTTTCCATTAGAAAATTAGGAAAAAAAATAATGTGAAGTGTGGAGACATTTTCTATGCAAAATGCTATTATTGGCTACTAGTTTTGTTTTCTTAACAGAAACAACGTAAGGAGGAAAAGGTTTATTTGACTGCCAGTTCTAACAGGCACAGTCACTCAGAGCAGGGAAGGAAGTTGCTGTTTAAGGATCAGGAAGGTATGACCGGTCACATGGAATCCACAGTGAGGACAGGGTGAGCAATAAAGGAAATGCTTGTGCTATTCTGGCTTTTCTCCTGTTATTCACTCTAGAATTTCAAATGTCATCAACGCCTTTTAGAATAGCTCTTCTCCTGTCAGTTAAGCTGATCTAGGGAACCCTTCACAGGCATGCTTGTCTCTGGGATGATCTGTCAAATTGATAATCAATATTAATTTTTGCATGTGGTTCATGTGGATATTAAGTCTTATTTTGATATAGTTCACCTCTGAGATCAAAAATTGTTGAGTTCTGAGGAAACAGACCAGTGGTAAAGCACTGTTCTTATCCTGACAATCAGATTTCTAGAATCTTTGTGAAAACAGGACACAGTAGCCCAGGCATCTGAAATCTCAGTGTGTTCACAGAGGAGTTGTGAGATGGAGATCTTGTCAGTTACCAGGCCTGGCTTACATGGCAGCCAAGACACACTGTAACAAACAATCTGGAAAGGCAAGATTTGATGCACCACATTGACTTCTATCCTCCACATATACACCATGGTATATTTGTGCCCCCCACCCCAGCCTGTACAGACAAACACAATCACAAATAGAAAAAGTATGACATTTAGCCTCATCTTCTTCATTCTCCCTGTAGACATACAACAACAATACCTTAACAATTTAGTCACATATCACAGAGAAGTATTGCTGGCCTATTCCAAGTTATCCTTAATGTTGTTGTTATTTTTTATTTATTTATTTATTGCTGCAGTTTTAGATAATCCCTTGCAGAATGCAAGGTGGGGAAGAAATCTCAACATCCCGGTGCAGTGTGAAAAGGGAAAGCTACAAGAGAAAAGGCACTCAAGGATGGTCTCTAAGTATGTTTCAGACACTGCACTAAGAAGCAGGATGAAGAAAGGATTTCAGTGAAGACCACAGTTGAGGTCAAAGACTGATGAAAACAAAGATGGGCAGCTACCGACCACAAGGCTTCTTGTCATGAAAGATGTACATTCCTAAAAATGTCTATCAATGCCATTATATCATTTCATAACAGAATACACCAGTCTTCATTATAATGCCATCCCATTACCTAAAACTGATCAATTCATCTTTATTTAGATTTGTGATTTGTTTCAAGGGCACAACCAAATAAAAGGGACTTGGAACATTTTTAGCTTCTCCATCAGTTATATACTGTTCATCGAAATACCATCAAATTGGGGATTACTAATATCTGAGGAAAATAATATTTATTTCACAATCATTGCTGTGTCAATTCAGTAGCATGACACATTTAATTAATGGCATGCAAAGTGCTGGTAGTTCTTTGACCCATTTAGGCAAAAATTTTGCTCATATAAATAATCTAGACTCTTTGGCAATGTTCAAATTATACACCTTATAGTTAAATTTTCACAGCATCAAATAATCAAAATGCACTTGGAATGATAGAACAGTACAAACAATACAGTGGTCATCCCTCTCAAATGTATAAATCTACATGTTGGTCTGAAGCCAAAATAGAATTTTCTTTTGTCATTCTGTGAGATGGAGAAAATCTGACATATAAGGGAATAGAGGATTTCCATTAATATAGACATCTCCATTTGTATCATAATTCCTGTTCCTTGTTTTGAAATGATGCTATTTAGTGACATTCAGTCATTTATAGGATAGAGTAATATTCAAATATAAAAAAACTAATGTGTACAAATGATATATCTCATTGTAGTGCTATATCAATAGTTATGTTGATTAATAGTTTGTCTAATCCAATTAACATGAAGTTATTCAAGCATGAAAAAAATCTGCCATATATAATTCAAGCTTTTTTCTGTGAATATGTTTTCTGCATTCTGATTTTCAAGTTATTTTTCATGAAAAATTTTCAGAATTGAGAGGGATTTTCTTAGAAAAGTCAAGCACAGGAGTGGTTTCATTTTTTTGATCTGGTGGGGCAGAAGATAGATGACATTCTCAAGCAGCCAGGACCCAACGAGAGCCTCATAACTTAACAAGTTCCTGAAGCCAATCACTTTTCTATTTCCTATTATAACAGCCATTGATCCTTTGCTGGGTATTTCAGATAAATTTTGAATCTTTCTTGTCTCAGACTTTCCATTTCCTTCCAGATGCCAATGCCACCTTCCACACAGATTCCTCGGCTGTATGTCCTGTGTCAGTTACTAGATGAAGCCCACTCTTAACCCAGACACCCTCCCTGCAACCAGCTATAGCTCTCTCAAGGGCAGGAATGTTCAGCCTTTGCAGGGATCTATCATAACTGCTTATTAACACAGGCCATCCATCTCTGCCCAAAGAAAGGTTCTGCTCATATTCCACTTCTGAGTGTACTTACTATCTGTAACTCTATGGAGTGCTACAGTATATAACTATAGTACATATGTGTATATAATACAGAAAATTAAATATGTAATTATTTATGCATATATGTAGGTATGTTTATTCTTCTGACGAGAGAGCAAATGCTTATGCTAAGTTTAGGACATATTAACTTGATCCAAAGATGCCCAAACACTTTAAGAAAATATAATTTTATGTAAACACAGCGAATCAAAGTCTATGTGGTAAAAACAATATGATTGTGTGTCCTTGAATAAGTCCTGTGATCACACAGTAGGATTATCAGTCCTACTCAATATCTGTTGCCTGTTAAACATTGCCTAGAGATACAAAATAAATAATCACAAAACATGTGAAGGAGCCTAGAACACCAACCTTCAGCAAGACTCCAACAAACTCTTTGTCTCCCTTCTTCTATAAATGCTCCTACACTTAAATGGAAAAGGTACCATTAAGTGTTAGGTATAACCTTCTAAATTTCATTTTTAAGATAGAATTGAATAAATATAACTATCATTTGATAGAAAATTCACAGAATATACTTATTCCTCAACACCTAAACGCAACAAGCTTTTACATATTCAGTAACTAGGAAACCTTAGTCATTGATTCACCATGGACTTTTACTTTATTTTTGCTCTGAGACATTATCATATTATGGGTTCTGAAAGGTACTAAAAATTCTGGCTTTAGTTTTATTCTAATTTTCCCCTCTGATACTTTTATTCTTTATTTACAGGAAGCTAAAATTAAGGCTGAGACTCTAGTAGCAGAACTGTGCACATGACCTCCTTATAAAACAACCACATCATCAGTATGAGTAATCCACATACCCACTAGTGACCACGGTGCTTTTAAGTTGTCACTTGGAGGCAACTTGACACCATGGAATCATTTGCAATTGTTTGTATATGTTCTTATACATTGGTATGTGTGAGTGTATACATATGTATATCAGTGTATGAGAGAAAGAGAGACAGAGACAGAGGAGAGACAGAAAGAGGGGAAGCAGAGGCCAGAAAAGGTTGTTGACTGGCCTCAAGTTACCAATCTTTTTGACCCAACTGTTCTTAAATGCATAACCAACTCTCCAGCCTCTTACACTGTCTTTGAAGTCTAAAAAGATGCATTTTTGTCATAGGCTTTTTCTCTTTTGCATCAGTTTATGCATTCAGTATTAATGTGTCTGAGATGAGCCAATGGTGTCTTAGCTCAAGCTCAAGGCAAATCTTAAAACTTACAACAGATCAACTCAGCAACAATGTAGCTAAATATTATCATATTGTTTCTTTTCCTATGAAAAACTAAAAAAGTATTTAAAAATTATTATGATCCTTTATATAAATAATATAGAAAAGCCATGTCATGCATCAATTTCTATATAAATACCAAATATTATTTTTCTTAAGAGATTATTTATGAAGCATAATTTTTATTGATGAATGCTAAGTACACATATAAATACTCAAGTTCTAAGAAAGGAAATGCTTAAAGTATATCAAAAACTCTTTGGGATCGAATTGATTTCATTCTTCTCAAGTTCTTAAAATTATATCCTGTGCTTTTCATATGAGGGTATGTCTGTCATTCAGTAATGTTTTGCTGTGAGTACTTTGAAGTCACATTATAGATTCCTTGAAATCTCTGTGCTTGTGTGGAGATGAAAAGCATTTGCCTTTGAAAGCAGCACATGCTTGTCTCTCTCTCTTTCTCTCCCTCCCTCTCCCTCTCCCTCTCCCTCTCTCTCTCTCTCTCTCTCTCTCTCTCTCTCTCTCTCTCTCTCTCTCTCTCTGTGTGTGTGTGTGTGTGTGTGAAGGGGGAACAGAATGCTGTGCTAGAAAAATTTTAAGGTTATTTTCTCCTGATAAACAAATCTACTCTTAATTGTCACCCAGACTCACGATGTACAAATACACATTTTCCTGATTGACATAGGCAAAAGAAAGAAACGAAATAAGACAAGTCATTTTTAACTCAGTAATTCTGTGTTATTTATGGAGACAGTGGGGAATGTAGCACGAACACGTGACTCATTACTCAGGGATTTCATTTCAAATGGCCACTGGTCCATGAGCAGGTTCAAATCCCTCTTCTGCCTCAAGTTGTTTCCACATGTTCTCCATCACAACACAAATATGCAAAAAAATTATTGACAGGAAAGCTGTTGTAGGACATGCCCTGGAAGATTATGCTGTGTCTTGAATGCAGTCTCCAAATATCTCAATTTGGCCAAAGTGAGTAGGTTAATTATTGGACAGTGAAAACTTAAGCCATTGTTAGTGAGAGTGACACTCTGTGAAAAGGCCCTTAATGCAGCATGTGACTAGTTGCCCTTTGACTTCTGCTGTGTAAGAAGAGCACAGTGAGGAGACCCTCAGCTAGCCAAATGATATTCCCTTGTGGACTTCCATTTCAAATAGTGAGAAACAAGTTTCTGTTTCTTGAATACTACACTGTCCTCATGATCTTTGGAACAAAATGATCAAAAGGGAATACAGGTACCAGCAACATATCCTTAAACAGAAAAATAGACATTTTTATTTTAGTTACATTATATAACTGCTGCTGTATGACATTCTTATTTTAGTTGGAATATATATGTCTGATGTGTGACATAGCCTTGTAATATATAACTGATGCACATGACATAATTGTAAAATATAACAACTCCTGCTTTATGACATAGTTGTAATGCATAATTCCTGCCATATGACATAGTTGTATTGTATAACTCCTGCTATATGATACATATATTAATAAATTATCTGTGTTTTATTCAGACCACTCCCCGGCTTGGCTAGTGGGCTAGTTGCATTTGATATCTTTGGATATTTATATTTATCCAAATATTTGGATTAAAATATTTGGAGTAAAGAAAGCTTTCATTGTTTCCCTTAAATCCAGGCAAAAAATAAACTTTACTTTTGAGATTTGCACTCTCTCTCTATTGATCTGGAAAACAATTTTCCATGCTGTCTCAGAGCACACTGAAGATAGAGAGTTCATTCTGTTTCCTTATGCACCAGACTATGTGAAGGGACCCAGGCAAGTACCGAACATCACACAGACACTACCATTCCCAATGACACACTAGTTGCCCTTAAATTGGTCCCACATTTTATATAATGTCTTTAAGTAAATTTTTAATTTATTCTATGAGTATATGAATACTAATAAGTACATATGCAAAATGCCTTCTATATATTCTTGATGTTCTTTTGGGTCAAGTGTCAAACTCTATAGAATTCATACACAATAGCAAAATGAAGATTTCGCTTTGATCTAAGAAATGTGATAGGTAGCAGTTAATTTTTATGATCAAGCAGTCAGTAGAGCTAACCAAAATCATTGGCATTATAGTTTCCTTTTTTGAAATGTAGAGAGAATTACTCAACTTATTTTGCCCCAACTAATAAGTTAGTTGTTCATCATGTGAAAGCTACAAGAAGATTCAAAGCTCTAGAAAAGGCCTGAAGGAACATAGAGTGGCATCCAGTTAATGTTCTTCCCTGAGCCTCAGTTTATTGACAGACCTCTGGCTCCTTCTCTGTGCAGTCCTTACTAAGTTAAAGCTACAATTTCTTAACAACCTAGAAATTCACGTAGAGGTACCCAGAAGAAATGAGAACTTCTATAAAATGACTGTTTCATGATGTTCATAGTAGATTCATTGATAACATATTCCAAAATAAAAAGAACTGAAAAGTATATTTATTGAAGGATTGTTTAAAGTATACTGCTCTATTGTGTCTTCAAAGGAATTTTAAGATTTTTTTAAAATTCCTCTGAACAAGTGTTTTATGTACTTCTAATTAAAATCTTAACATATATGGTTAAAGGCATAAACTGAAGCCTATAATGTAATGTTTTTGTTAACATATATACATAGCATAACAGCAACTAAGGAGCTGATGGTTTTATCCAGCTGATCAGCACCCTTTGTGTCTCTGAAATTTTGGGTTCCATCTTAAGATTTGGGATTATACATTGAAAGATTCATTCTTAGAAATATGTATAAAACTTAAAAACTTATTTCAAAATATTAAAAACAACATAAGTATTCTGAGAATCCCAAATAGCAGCTCACCACTGTGAACTCAGGGAAGCAGGAGTTTTAGAACCAGGACAAAGGACTGGGATTTAGGTCTTTGCAAAGTGGATCCTGTTGGCTGTATTAATACCATAACTGGTTGCAGGAGAAGCCACTGGAACTGGGCATGGGTTTATGAGTCTGGAAGTCAGTCTGGCTGTGCTTCTTTAGGTGCAGCAACCAGAAACAACAGCCAATGGTGTAGGAGTTCCTTCTGTTTCTGTGTTGCTTTCATTGGATAATGAATAAAGAAACTTCCTTGGCCTAGTTGATAGGACAGAACTTAGGTAGGTGGAATAGACAGTACTGAATACTGGGAAGAAGGGCAGAGTGGCAGACTCCATGGATCTCCTGCCTGAGACAGATGCTGGGTAGAATCTTGCCAGTAAGCCACAGTCACGTGACAATACACAGATTAATAGAAATAGATTAAATTAAGATGTAAGATTTAGCCAATAAGAAGTTAGAGCTAATGGGCGAGGCAGTGTTTAAATGAATTCAATTTCTGTGTGATTATTTTGGGTTTAAGCTAGCTGGGTGGTCAGGATGACAAGCAGCACACTCCTTCTGTTACAAGCCAAAGTTACGGGAATCAGTTGCTGCTTCTGACACTGAAAGCCACTTTTGCATTGGTGTCTAGCTATTGCTTCTGTGACACATGCAAGAACAGGAAGCAAACAGAAGGAACGAGGTGAATACTTCTGTCTGCCTAACTCTCCAATCTTACCTTCTATAGTGTTATATTATTTGTGTTTTAATAAATAAAGCTTTTCTGAAGATCAGTAAAAAGCAGCCAGACTTGTCAGTCATACAGTGTGTGGCACACAACTTTAATCCCAGCAGCCACACTAGTTAGTCATAAAGACTGGGTGGTGGTGGTGAACACCTTTAATCCCAGTACTAGAGAGGAATATAAAACAAGATGAGACAAGAAATTGCTCTCTTTCAGTCTGAGGATTTCATAGAGGTAAGAGCTCTCCAGTAGCTTAGCTGCTTTGCTTTTCTGATCTTCAGGTTGAACCCCAATATCTGTCACTGGGTTTTTATTATTCATGCTACAACCACGGATATCATGTCCTCCACCAGGCAGGGTCTACCTGGGAATCACTTGACAAGTATATGTGACTTCCGGAGTCTTAACCCTAGCAGCACAAAGCAGTTCATGGGGTGATAATTTTAAAGCTTTAGAAGACCAAAGCTATATAACAGCATACAAAATTTCACAAAATCTTTTATGATTTATTTAACTGCACACCACCTATTACTTCAAGTTCTCAAAGAATTATTTGATGGTGTATGTGTGTGTGTGTGTGTCTGTCTGTCTGTCTTAAGGCTCTAACAGTATTGCTTGTCTTGAACTATGGCAAGACAACAAGACACTCTCACTGAAAAGGAGCAGTGGGCTACATATGGAAATTTATTTAAACATGTTTCAAAATAGGATCGATTGTTCTTCTACATTCACATATATGCACTGAAAATCAGCTAAACTTTCAAAGATAATCAGAAATATATGCAGTTAAATAGTGGAAAATTAGAGGAAGAATAACCTTGAATCATTTAGATTTTAAATAAAACAATCCTCTTTAATTAGGCATACAAACACTTTTCATATCAACTAACATGATTAAACAGAAGCTATTTTATTTCTATGGAGACTGCTTAGTTCATTTAATAAGAATATGTTGTATAATTGAATGTGTCACCTAGATGCTGAACTGCCAAAAATCGTTTATGAAGCATGAAATCTTGAAAAATGGAAGTATTATGCCATATGGTAAAATTATTGTAAGGAGTATGTGAATGAAAACCAAAGGCAGAACAATTTTGTCTTTGGGGAATCTGTGCTATTAGCAACAGATGAGAGACACATGGGATTTTTGTGCCATTGTCATTTCTCAAATCATTCATTCATAGTTTATATGTATGCTGCACCCACACTGAGAACTTAAAATTATTTTGGTGATTTATTCATTCACTGAGGATTGAATTAAGGTCTTCAGAGGCACACTGATGTGTTCTCTTTGGAGCAAATGCATTAATGCAAAAGCATGCACAGTTTGGGCATGTTTAAGATTAGCTACCCAAAGAAAAGCTTGAAGAGAAAGCCCTCTACCAGGCTCTGTGATTGCAATTGGCCACCAGTTAGTGCTGTTGTTTTAGACAAGTGTGGAACCTTCAAAAGGAACTGGACCACTGTTGGAGGGCTTTGAGCTTTCTCAAGCCAAGCCCTGTCTACCCTCAGCCTCTGGTTCCTCCAGAATATAAGATGAGTGATCCCAGTTGTGTGCCCCAACCACCATGGATCCACCCGAAGGAATACCAAGCCTTCCCTTCCACGACTGACTGAACTTCTTTCAAACAGTGAGCCAAAATCAACCCTTTCTTCTTTTCTTAAATTGCTTTTGTTAACGCAACTAGAAAAAGTTACTAACACATTGAGATTTAATTTTGAATTGAATTTTAATTTCTGTCATTAGGATTTGTAGATGCAATTTGACAAATGGGGAAATTAATGAAGACCCTCAAAACCTATACACATTGCTCCCCACATCTCATATACTATGTATTGAATTGCACATATCTGAAAAGAGACCTAAGAGTGTTGTGGTGAGGCTAAGACCTTAGATCATAATAAGCAATTTATGTAGAAAAATTTGAACCATAATCCTTGATAAAATACAAGCATATTTTCCTTGTAAGCTTAAGAAGATCATCTTAATTTCAGATATGAGATATTGAAACTTCAAAGCTTCATTGCACAAAAGCTACTGTGCTAATGTGAAGGGAACCTATCTCTGCAGCTTGCTGCCCCCTAAGCCTTCTCCCCTGGGTGACGCCCCAAGTTAGCTGTTAGCAGATGTTTCTCCCAAACTTCAGAGAGACTGTTCCTTTCTGGGGGGTAAACTCTCCTGTGTGTGCACCATTCAGATATGACCAGCCCTCTTGTTCCACCACAACAGAATGAACTGCCACCTATGCCCTAAAGAGGATTTCTATGTATGTTTATTTTTCTAGAAATTTTTTAGTAATTAAGTCACATTCCATTCTGTTCTTCCCCAGTGTTCTTATCACATGAAATATGCTCTTAAAAAATATTTGGCTTTTCCCTTTTCCATGTTGGTTTAGCACTGACTGGTTAATTGTATGAGCCAACTTCTGTTTACTTATTTATATTTGCATGTTTTACCATATACACATAAAATGCTATTTGTTGTTTCATGTTCTTAGATATTAGCACCATTTATCTTGACTAGGGTTGCAATGATAGGAAAAACTATAATCAGAATGAAAATTATGAATTCATTTATGTTACTTCCTAAACATTACCCCACAGTTAAAAACTTTTATCTATTTTCTTTTTTAAAATTATTTTTATTTGTGTGTGTGTGTGTGTGTGGTTGGTTGTTTGTTTAAGACAGGGTTTCAGTATGCATGCATACTATATAAACTAAACTGACCTCAAACTGTAGGCTATCCTGTCTTAGTTAGGATTTCTATTGCTGTGAGGAGACACCATGACCACCACAACTCTTATAAAAGAAAACATTAATTGGAACTAACTCACAGTTCAGAGGTTTAGTCCATTATTGTCATGGCAGGAAAGATGGCAGCGCACAGTCAAACATGGTGCTGGAGAAGGAGCTGAGTGTTCTACATATTGCTTTGTAAACAACAGGAAGTAAACTGTGTGTCACACTGAGCATAGTCTGAGCATAGGAGACCTCAAAGCACACCTTCACATACTTACACCAAAAAGGCCATACCTACTCCAAGAAGCCACAACTCCTAATAGTGCTATTCCCTGTGGGGGGCATTTTCTTTCAAAGCACTACATATAGTATAATTTGTTTGCTTGCTTAACTGTTTGTTTATTTATTTGTTTTGTCTGTTTTTTTTTCAAGACAGGGTTTCTCCATGTATCCCTGACTGTCCTGGAATATGTGTTGTAGACCAGGCTAGCCTGGAACTCTCAGAGACCTGCCTGCCTCCACCTTCTGAGTGCTGAGATTAAATGTATACATGATCTTCACCTTGCTATCCTATCCCTTAAGTTACAGGTGTATAACATCATGTGCAGTTGTATAATATTTGTATTTTGATAAATAAATCTTGCCTGAACACCAGAGGCAAAGCTAAAGCCCCTAGAGGTCAGACAATGGTGACACACACCTTCAACCCCAGCACTAGAGGTCACACACCTTCAACCCCAGGATTTAGGGACAGAGTCAGATGGATCTCTGTGAGTCCAAGGCCACCCTGGGCTACACAAAATCAATGCAGAAACAAATCCAAGTGGTGGTGACTCACACCTTTAATTCCAGTCCTTGGGAGTCACATGCCTTTAATCCCAGCACTAGAGGAAATATTAAATGAGAGGAGAGAGAGAGGTATAGTCTGTTTAGTATGCTGTCATCCAGCCTTAGACTTCTTTAGTGGCTTAGTTGCCTTGCTTTTCTGGTTTTGAGGTTGAACCCCAGTTTCTGTCTCTGGGTCCTTATTATTCATGATACATATGATGCCCATGTTTGGGGTACAACTTCATGAAAAAAACATTTGCTTGAGCCCTTTTAACCACCAACAAGCCAGGACTGCATGTGGGGCTCTAGTCCCACACAGCTAGGATTTCTTTTCTCTTTCTGTCTGTCTATTTCTTTCTCTCTCCACTGTGTGTGTGCAGGCTTACCATAAACCCCTTTCTTAGGCTGTTGCTAAATTAGGTCAGGTTTTTATTGTTCTACACAGAAGCAATCAGCATCACATCTTCATTAACATTGTCGGTAGATTTGGTAAGACAATTGGAAATTCCTAAAGGGAGGAATTAGTTAAAAAGAGAGTTTTCTCCCACATTAAAAATGGGGAAAACCATTATAATGGAGGAATTAGGGTCACTATATGATGATATGCTAGACAGTTTGAAACTGGAATGATTAAATGAGAGGATATCTAATTTAGATGGCATTTATGTAATGTCAATTGTAAATGTTGTCACCATTATCATTTTTGTCTTATCATTAAAAAATTGATTAAACTGAGTGCTAAGATACAGGCCTTAGAAAAACCTAATGAAACAGATCACAGAGAGATTCATATCCAGACAGAAGAATTTAATAAACAGCCAATTTCAGCATTCCGTTATAAGAATAGAGAGGAAGATCCTAAGGTTTTCAGACAACCAGCCTTAATATCCAGTAACCTTACAGGAATTGCCAAATGGCAGAGGCTCTGTTACAGCTAACTGGACTTCTATGCAATTGTTAAATTTAAGGAGATTCAAGGAAGAAACAATCTCATATGGTATGCCTTCACATTTTGTGAAGCAAATGTTAAACTCGTGGTCAGTTTGTAATAGAATTATCCCTAATGACTGGAAAGATTTGGTTAATGGAGTTTTAGAGACTGATACACAGTAACAATGGAGTACCTGGTTCAGAGAAAGGTTAAATGTTGAACAACCTACTAAAGCTAGAGGTGGGGAAATCTCCCAAGATCAAATTCTTGGAGAAAGAGACTATGCTACTACAGACGGGCAAGCTGTATATGATCATCACACCCTGGATCAAGGCTGCACAGCAATTTTGAATGCTTGTGATAACATAATTGGATAAATAAGAAAGAAAGCTGAGTCACTAACTAAAGTTATGCAGGTCCCAAAGGAAGCCTTTACGGCTTTCTTAGAAAGATTGACTCCAACAGTAAATAGAATGATAACAAATTCAGAAGCTAGACAAATAATAATTGCATCTCTGGCTTTTGATAATGCCAGTTCTCTATGCAAAAGGATAATTAGGCCACTAAAGGAAAGGTCAGCACCTTTGGTGGAATGAATCTGAGATACAATTAGTATAGAATTCATGACCATGATAATACATGGATAGAAGAGGTGAATAACAGATGCTTGAGGAAAAATAAAAATGTCAAATGTTATAATTTTAGCAAACAGGGTCACTTTCAGAGAGATTGTAGACAGTGAGTTCCTAGAAACAATGTTTCTTCCAAGAATAACCATTCAGAACACACCCCCTTTCTGGATTATATGTAAGGCATGGCAGATGCAGGCATTGACTAAGGAATGTAGGTCACCAAGGTATATTCAGGGTAATCCTTTGCCATCAGGAAACTACCTGAGGGGACTCTCACAGATCTCTATGCCAAATTCAGCCCCCATGCCCAATCTGGTTCAATCCTTTTCTGCCACTGTGGAGGAAATTCCTTTCCAGAGCAGTTAAAGAACCTAACGTCTACTGTAAGAAACCATACTGCTGTGAATAAAAGAACAACTGTAGAAGAAAGAACAAAACATCCAGGAGAAACCAAAAGGTGCTTTATTTGGCAAACTTCTATAAATGAACAAAGACCAAAATGAAAAATACAAATAAATGTCATTGTCATTGAAGGGGTGGTAGACACAGGTGCAGTTGTAATAATAATTTTATCAGAATCTTGGCATCCAAACTGGACATTCAGTATGTTCAGTTTTTAGGGATCAGAACTTTATCTAAAAAAAAAAGCAGATCATGAGATGAATTGAAAATATGGGGCCAGAAGAACAGAGAGGGATAATAAAACCATATTTTGCTAATATAGCAATGAATTTGTGGGGATGTGATTTGTTACAGCAATGGAATACACAGATTAACATTTGCCAATTATGAAAAATTAATGTATGTTTTAGGGAAAATATTAGAGAGTTTTATGAAGAACAGGTATCAACCATTCAGGTTGTACAAGAACAGGGCACAACAGCTGCTGATATTTCAAAGGCACCAACAAGTCTAACCTTAAAATGGTTAACAGACAAACCAGTATGGATTAAGCAATGGCCTTTAACAACAGAGAAGCTGCAAGCGTTAAAATAGCTGATAACAGGAGCAACTAGATGCTCTGCATATTGAAGAACTCACCAGCCCTTGAAATTCTCCTGTATTTATTGTTTAAAAGAAATCGTGAAAATGGAGAATAGTAACAGATCTAAGAGCTATGAATAAGGTGATTCAGCCAATGGACTCTCTACAGTCTGGCATTCCTTTGCCTTCTCTGTTGCCTAAAGGATGGCCTCTTATAGCTATTGATTTAAAAGATTGTTTCTTTACTATATCTTTACAACAAAAAGACAGAAAAAACTTTCCTTTACAGTGCCTAAAATAATAATTCTCAGCCTGTTAAAAGATGTCAATTAAAGATTCTCCTACAGAGAATGTTAAATAGCCACACCCTGTGCCAATATTTTGTAGGTCAAGCATTGGAAATGCTATGTAAGCAATTTCATGTATCTATAGTTTGACATTTTCCTATGTGATTCAAATGTAGATACTTTAGAAGGAATGTTTGTAGAAATAAAGAAAATTTTGCCATGCTGGGGATTGCAAATTGCTCTTGAAAAAAATTACAAAGATGAGATTCTATTAGTTATTTAGGTTATAAAGTAGGATTACATAAAATTAGACCCCAAAAGATGCAAATTAGGAGTGATTGATTGCAGAGTCTTAATGACTTCAAAAGATCGCTAGGAGACATTTTCCAGCTATGGCTCACTATTGGGATAAAACCAGATCAACCTATTCATTTAAACAATACCTTGGGTGGTGACAAGGATGGAAATAATCTCAGAGAATTATCAGCTGAAGCTGGCAGAAAATTGACTTTGATTGAAGAGAAATTACAGAAGCCCATGTGGATAGTGTGGATTCAAATCTTAACTGTATTCTGGTCATATTGTTCTCCAAACATCCCCCTATAGGAATTTTAGTGCAGAGGGAAGATATTATCTTAGAATGTATCTTTTTGCCATATACACCAATTAAAAAATTATAAACTTATATGAAAAAGATCTCTGAATTAATTATGAAAGGAAAATCAAGATTTCATCCATTAGCCAGAATAGGCCCAGCAGAAATTATAGTACCTTTTAATAATGATGAAATTAAAGCAACTGTGGAAAGAAAGTGAAGCCTGACAAAGAGCTATCCCCAAAGCAAGAGAATTCAACTTACAAAGAGAACTGATTGGACCCTTACTTGCATTATACAGTCCAAACCAATAGCTGGAGCCTCTATATTCTATACTGATGCAAATAAATCAGGAAAGGCATGATACAAATCAGAAAATTTAAGTAAAATCGAACAAAACCCTTATGATCTATGAAAAAGTCAGAATTATATGCTATTCTCGTGGTACTAAGGAAATTTAAAGAAACTCTCAACATAGTTACCAATTCACAATATGAAGAAAGAAATGTTTTGCATACTGAAACTGCTGAATTTACACCAGATGTTACAGTATTGACTTTTTTTATTTATTCAGGTACAACATATAATCAGGAATAGGCATCATCCCAAGTGTATAACACACATCAACTAACCTATAAAACTAATACTTTTCATTTGATCAGATATAACTTGCTAAAAGAGAATCTTTTCAAAATTGAAGTTGGGGAAGGGTTTTGTTTCTGTAATTTAGTAGAATAAACGTATCCAGCAAAGGAATCCGAAGGATCCTAGACAAATGAAAAATCTGAAGAAATAGAACAAATCATCCAGAAAATAATATCTCAAGAAAAAGAGTAAATTGGCCTATTAGTATATCACATATCCAACAGGGTAAAACTTTATAAATCTTCTCAAATATTTGTTTCTGCTATTATCTACAGACATATAATGCAAATGGACTTTTTGTAGTCCCAGTCCATTTAAAGATTAAAGCTGTCTTTGGAGTTGGATTGTGGGTCTCCTTCTCTAAAACCAAACATGCTTATTATAGTGAAATTCAAAATCTCTGTCTCATGTCAGAAGAGCCATGATATGTGTAAGAAGAAAAATAAAAATTTAAGCACTATTTCATTGATACTAATCTTATAATCCTTTGGCTTTATTTTGACCCTTGAACAACTTTCCTTAAGGTATAAGATTTAGAAGATTAACGAATTATTATATATATGTATATGTATATTTTAAATTTTTATCATGACATTAATGGTCATATAGAGTACCAACTAATTTTGGAAAAAAAAGGTTTTATCTACCTTGCTAAACATAATTTCAGGTTTGGGTCTCTATCAGTCTTCTGCAGTAAACCATGAGCATGCCTAACAGTGACATTTGAAGCCTCCATAAGGAGGATGTGGCCGCACAACAATGATTCCTCTAGGACTATGATAACATACTAAGCTAAAAATCACCACCTAAGGATTGGCTTTGGACTACAAACTGCTCATCATAATTTTGAGGCATCTAGCAGAGAGATGATCCAGCCTAACCGACTACTCTAGCCAGGACTTGAGACAAGTCTAACACTTCCCATTATGCAGAGCCTGGACAAAAATGATACGGCTGCCTCTCCCAGAACTTGACAATTAACCCAAGGTTTTCTTTTCTGGATTCCCTAAACATATAATTACTCCTAGAGAGGAGAAAGTAAATTTAAGAATACAGCACCCTCATTTCCAAGAGATGAAGAGGTTGGTTATTGGCTGTTTAAATGGATTATGGATGTATGTCTTTGTTTAGAGTATTGGTTACAAGTTGTGATGAGTAATGGTCAGGAAAAAAAACTAAACAAAGGAAGTTAGATTCAAGGCTTTTATTTTTTTTAAAAAAGGGGATATAGATGTGATTTAAAAAGGGCAGATTATTGAATATACTCAAAGTTCTTGTTCTGAAAAAAAGGGGGGATATGCATGTGATAGGATAAAAGGGCAGATTGTTGAATATATTCTGTAAAGAAAAATGGGAGGATAGAGATATAAAATAAAAAGGTAGATTATTGAATCCATTTTTGAAAAGCAACTACTAGTTTTAAATGTTTTACATTGGATTGGATTTTGTATATTGTATATAAATTTTGTCTATTGAGATTAATTTTGTTAGAAAAAACTATACATACATTTCTACTCTTATTCAATGTATTGTGCCTATATAACTCATTTAATAGTGTAATGCAAATTTTTAGTCTTTGAAAATTATTAACAACTGTTTAGGCTAAAAAGGAAATGCAGATTAGTAATTAATCACCTAGCATAATTGAACTTGTAGTAACATTAGGTATGTTTTCAAGGTCAAAGATATATTTTAGATAGACAAGTCATCTTCAAACATTTCAGAGATCTACAGAATATGATATTTAGGATGTTTTAATAACATAGGTTCTTCTTTCTTTTTCTTTTTGACAATGAGACATGTCTGTTCCTGGAAGCACCTTTCTACTTAAGAGACGATAACGGGCATCAAAGAAATTCCACAAGGAGTTTACTTTCTTTATGTCAAAAGTAAGTCACTGGGCAAGAAAACGCCCTTGTCTTGACTGCTGCCAGTATGCTGTCCTAATTGGACAAACAGGACATAAAAGAAAGTGACTGAAAAATATTGTCAAGTCAAGGATGGACAGCCCCTTAAGAATATCCTGCTTCACAGAAAAGTCTGTCGGATATACTAGGCCTGAAGGCCAAAGATGGACACCCCAACATTGCAGAGGAACTTTAGGTGACTGTCCAGGCAGTCAACTGTTTCTGGGTCACTACTCACATTTTTTGGAAGCTGCTTGATCATACTTCCTGCATACTCAGTTAATACTATTTCCTTCCTGGGTCTCTGAGGGAGTTGAAAACTAGATAGTTTTCCTTGATTTCCAGCCACATAAAACAAGTTATGATAGAAAGTAAATTAGGTACAAGACTTTGGAAACACCAAAATAGGATAGATATGGAGTATTTTCTCTGAATTTGTCAAATACAAATGGACTAGACATTGCTGATGCATTTGTTGCCTGCATATATTGTATATAGTTATTGTACTTATTGTATGTAGTTTTTCTTATATTATTTATAGCCTTCTTTTTATTTTAGACAAAAAGGGGAAATGTAGTGGCATATAATTTGTATTTTGATAAATTAATCTTGCCTGAACACCAGAGGCAAAGCTTAAACCACTAGAGGTCAGGCAATAGTGACACACACCTTTATATCAGGATTTGGGAGAGAGAGTCACATGGATCTCTGTGAGTTCCAGGCCAACCTGTGCTACACAAGATCAATGCAGAAATAAATCCAGGTGGTAATGGCTCACATATTTAACCCTAGTCCTAGGGAATCACACATTTTTAATCCCAGCACTAGAGGGAATATAAAATGAGAGGAGAGAGAGGCAAAGTTTGCTTAATCTTATTAGATAGTCACCCATCCTTGGTAGAGGTGATCCACTCTAGTGGCTCAGCTGCTTCGCTTTTCTGGTTTTCAGGTTAAACCCCAGTTTCTGTTTCTGGGATTTTATTATTCATGCCACAATCATGCTTTTGTCCTTGATTCTCAAGCTGTACACTTTATAATTTCTAAATAATTTGAAACATGAAATTTTGGCATCCATTGCTATCATGCCATATCTAGAAGCTTAATCCAACATTATTTTTCTGTGTAGTGTTTTTTTATTTTTGGTTTTCTCATCTGACTGACCCTCTTTTGAATACTTTTAGTTCAGCTCAGGTGATGGTTAACTCAGCTATTCAGAAATCATCTTACTTTACCTTTAATTCCAGAGATATTTCATACTGTTGTTCTTTCCTCAAACTTTTAAAATCCTGTTCCATTGCCTTCTGCTTTGCCTATAGTTTCTGATAAAGTTTGTAAAGTCTCTAATCTGTGCTCTTCCACATTTATTCTCTAACTTTTGAGCTGCAAGTTTTCTTTGGTTAGAAAAATTTATTGTTGTATTTTCAGCATTTGTATTGGTTCTTATACCTTTATTGGTTTTAAGGCAAGGTCTCAGGTAACCCTGGCATGTACCAGAAGTGCTATGAACTGGTCCTAACTTTGAATTCCTAATCCCCTTGCCTCACCCTCTCAAGTGATCATGTTTTACTATGAAAAAGACTAATTGTGACAATGTGACCAATTTGTGTTTTATGAGAAACCTAAGTAGTTATAAACTAAGAGACATACAATTGTAAATGGAGCTGAAACTCATGAATATATATAAAATTTCTGTATCTATCCATATTATGTTCTCAACTTTGAATATTAGAAAATTTAGCATATGGTTGAGAATCCCTCAGAGATGCACCTTGTAAAATACAGATGTAAAGGCATGTAAACTTCAAGCCTGCTTAGTAATCAATTTTAACATCTCACTTTACTTTGAAATTATTTAAATAACCAATGAATTATCCCTTCATTAGCTGGATGAAATACCAGCCAAAATTTATCTGTTAAATTGCCTACAAACCATTGAAATTATTTTCAAATTTAGAACATATAAAGTATAATAGTATAATAAATATTTTTACAAAATTACTCTATGTAGTTTATCACAAATTAATTGTTTCATATCCATAAGTGTTATATAATCATACTACTGGTTTATTTGATCACTAGAATATTTCAGAATTTCAGCCTCATTAGGCAAATGGCACACTTTTGCTGGTTATTTTAAGCCTGGTTCCTCTGGGTATTTTGGGGAGGCTTCAAAATGCTAATATATAATTTTCTGCAGATTGAATTATGACTTTTTTCCAAATGTTAAATGCCACTGGTCAGTCACTTTATTCAGCTCACTAGTTAATACAGAAAAACTGTAGGATGTTAAGACTGATTTAAGACTGATTCTAATTGCATTTGAGGGTTAGGCTTTTATTTAAAAATTAATGAGGATAAATTAATACTTTAGGATTACTTTTAAAATTGAGTCATGTCCTATTGAGAAGTAATCTTTAACTTTTATCTTTTAACTTTTTTCAACTAAGCAAAATTTGTGCACGTATTTTAAACTAAACTTAATCTACAGAAAGTAACTTAATTAAAGCTAGGACCCTTACTCAGCAATAAATGAGTTAAACACATTTGTAAGGAATTCTATAGGTGAGCTTGAAACCTGTTATGCCATTAAAAGTAAATTATCCAACCATTTGCTGTAATTAAGTTTTAGGGTATTTTCTAAAGCCTTTCCACAAAATTATATATTAAAAGCATTGATAATAAAGTAACAACAACCACAATTATAATAAACTAGTTGGGTGCGGTGTCTCATAGCTGCCATACAAATTTTGGGGGTATAGGGTAGAAGAATTGAGAGATTGAGGACAGCATGAGGTCCATAACAAAAGCCTCTCTGAGAAAGAAAACCATAATGGTGAATTTCAATAGGTTTTTGAAATAAACGATAAACAAAAATGTTGCCAGCCAACTACCCTTAGCTTTTTACATAGGAACTTATCAATATCCATCCACTCATACAACAAATTTAAATTTTCCTTTAAGACATTAAATACGACATGGAAATTATCAGCTTAAGGTAAATTAGTAGATCATTAGGAACAGTAAATTCTGCCCATTGTCATGTACTCGCTTCGGTCAGTTCACATTTTAGGATGGCTTAAAGAAATTAACCCTTCTATTTTCAACGTGCTGAGATGGCAGGGAGTGATTGTGAAATGGCTGCTTCCCAGTTGAATAGTATAAATCTCAAAGTTAAAATCCTATTTTATAGTTGGGTTTTAGGGGAGCATATATGAAAGTCTTCCTTGGTCCAAGTACTATTTAATGATAGCAAATAAAAAGTTTGATTTCATATGCAAGAACCACAGTTCAGTTGTCTATAGGCTGGATGCTATTGAACTTGGGCATGCCCGGCAGCTACAGGATGGACACAGTCAGGATGTTCCTGTCTACCCTTGCATGCGTATTTAGGGAGTTAAAGGGAGATTTAGGAATTTGAACCTAATAAGACTTGTAAGTTTGGACCAATTATTGCTCTTAACCTTCATCTATCATGGAGCTTATAAGTTCTAATCTAGTTCAAACAGGCAGGGTTTGGTTGTTGCTCTATTACAGTGATTTAGGATTATCAGGGATGCTTTTCTATTGAATGCATACAGAATGAAATTAGGACAATTGTATTTTATTATACTTTTGTGTCTACATACTAATTTTATTATAAAAAAGCAGCTTGTATATATTTAACATTTGAAGCTGAACATCATCCCCTCTCTTTCAACAAAAATATAAACAATCAAAAAAATGAAATTACACTAGAGAATGTTCATTTAAAGATTCTATCAATTGCCAGTTGAGTGGCAGGCATCAAGTCATTGTTAAGAGGGGTTCTGTTAGCAGGGTGGTAATGACACACCTTTAATCCCAGCACTTGGGTTGCAGAGGGTAGTGGATCTGTGTGTTTGAGGCCAGCCTGGCCTATGGAGAGAGTTCTAGGACAGCCAGAGCTACACACAGAGAAACCATATCTCAAAAAGCAAAACAAAAAAGAAGAAGGGTTCCATTTAAACATGCATCTTAAACTACAAAGATTCCCTCAAATAGCACAAGTAAACACACAGAAGGAGACAGTGTAAGAGAAAGTATCACACCTTTTAGCCATCATGGGAAATTCCAGATGTTATTTAGCAGCGAAAATGCCTAATTAATATAACTGTTGTACCTTCTTACAGAAGATTATACTAAACCAAACTTTAATAAATAATATATTAAATATGTTTAAAATTATAAAATAGTTTCTAGCAGTAATATACTAAGAATGTGACCAAACAGGGCTAGAAGGATGGCTCAGCAGTTAACAGCAGAGGTTGCTCTTCCAGAAGTCCTGAGTACAATTTCCAGCAACCACATGATAGCCCACAACCATCTTTAACTGTAGTCCGATGGGATCAGATACCTTCTTCTGGTATACAAATGTACATGCAAACAAATCACCATATACATAAAGTACAAAAATAAATCTTTAAAAAGAAGAATGTGACCAAACATCACAGGACAAAAGACTAAAATTATAATAACTCCTTAAAGTTTGACACTTATAATTCAAAAGTAATTCTAAATTTCAAATATGAATAAAATAGGCAAAATTGATATTTATAACTCATTTCACTTGCAAGAATACATTGGTAAGAGGAGGTCTCTCTTTTAAATCTAAATGTTCCTGCTGTGAGATAATGCTTTGGTACACTGTAAAGATTTGTCACTCATATTGGTATACTAAAACACTGATTGGCCAGTAGCCAGCCTGGAAATATAGATGGGACAGCCAGATCGAGAGAATTCTGGGAAGAGGAAAGACCAGACTTAGTCGCCATCCAGATGCACAGGAAAGCAAGATGAGAAAGGATCACTGATAAAAGGTACCAAGCCACATGGCTAATCACAGACAAAAATTATGGGTTAATTTAAGTAGTAAGAGCTAGTTAATAATAAGCCTTAGCTAATAGGCCAATTTAAAGTTAATATAACCCTCTGTGTACTTCTTTGGGACTGGTCGACTGCCAGCCAAGTGGAACAGAAACTCCATCTGCAGTTTTCTACCTGGGTTCCTTGCTTTTATTTTCAAAATATTCTTGGAATCAATCGCAGAACATTTCACCCTAATCTGAGTTACACTTTGAGTATTCTGAAGTATTTGTGCACAATACAACCCCATCCTTCTTTAATTTCATCATTTATCTTTTTACCACTTACATGAACAATAAAATTAAATTTGGCAGTAGATGAAATTAAATCTGGGTTGTAGGTTAACTGCTATGATTTCTCTCTTACTAGGAAATTATGAAATCAAATGACTCTCAAGCCAAACATAGTATATGTTCCTTAATGAACTTACTTGACACTTATTGTAGTACATGGCTGTTTTATGGTTTTACTAATCCATAATAAGTACAAGTAACAGTCTTTTGGATTAAAGACCAGTTAATACTTAGGCCTATTTATATTTGTTATTTTTCTTCTTTATTGGTCAGATCTTTCTGTGTATCCCTTTTCACCAGACCTGCTGTGTTCATCTCTGAATATAAAGACTGCCTAAACCCCAGGTAAACTGATGTTTCTCACAGAAAGCAGCTGAAGAATGTGCTTAAGGACAAACTGTAGGCAATGTTCTCTGAAATGTCTGACTCTCAAGTCACTTTTGTTGGCTCTGCCAGAGTAATGTAGATGTTTGCTTTATATTTAGGAAACTGAAACCACACCAGGAAATCTCTTCCCTTGTGATTGATGAGTGAGAAACCATGATATAATCTCACTGATATTTTGATTATTCTTTTCTCCTTTTAAAATATTCATTTATTTTTATTTTATACATATGAGTGTTTGCCTGCATACTCAAGGGTCTTCCATACATGCCTGGTAGATGCAGGCACGAGAAGAGAACAGTGAGCATAGGACAGTTGTAAACTGCCTTGTGAGCGTTTGGAACCAACTACTTCTTTTGCAGAGGCAGCAAGCACTTCTAACCCATGAGTACATCTATCCTGACTGTGGATGTATTTTAATTTTTTTCAGAAATAATTGTTAAAACCTATTTTTCAGGAATAGCATGCTATTGACAGTCTTTAAAAAAATCACAGCACTAACTAAAATCACACATTAACTATAGGTTTTCAAAATACTACAGGATAAATTAGAACCACAAAATGGGAAATTTTAAAATTATGCTATATAGCTTTTTAAAACACAGATGATCTTTATACAGATACTGGTAGAGCCAGAAAATACTAAAAGACAAATGCAACATTTTAAAAGCATAATTTTATTCAGAAATTTTAGTTTTATCGGAAGTAGATTTTTGTACAATATATTCTAATTACTGTATCCCTTCTCCCATCTCCTCCCAGATCATCCTTATCTCCCCACCACCCAAGACCATACCCTTTTTATCTGTCATTAAAATACAAATAAGAAACTAAAAAAATACAGAATAGACAAAACAAAGAAAAAATGCCAAAGCAAGAGTACAAAAAATACATACAGCTGCAGATACACTCAAACACATGCAAAAAATACCATAAAAACAGAGCTGGAAAACCACAATATATAAACAAAAGACCTGAAAGGCTAAAAGAAAAATTTCCAGACAAAATATTATGAAACAGAAACAAAACAAAACAAACAAACAAAAAACCTTCCTCCAAAAATAACATTAAGTTCATTTTGTCTTGGACATCTCCTTCTAGGCATGAAGCCTACTTACCCTTAAGTGTGGTTTACATACCAAATGAGACTCCAGGGTTGACACACCTGTGACTCAGAAAGCCTGCAGCATGCACAAAGCCTACACAAGGTCAAACCAGCCAGATGGGGCCCAGCACTGATAGGGGAAATGAACACAAGATCCCATCCCTAAGCCAGAAGCTACCTCCTACTGACAATCACTGGCAAAGGAAAATTCATTATCTCTATCTGAGTCTCCCTGGGTATTTTTATTACTCTTAACTTTTAACTAACAAACCCAACTCAACTATTAATTCTAGGAAATCAAAGAGAGAATCCAGTGCTCACATGTTCTTTGTGACATTATGCACTGTTGCTAAAAAACACAGTCTGAATGTTTTGGAGTAGATCAGCAAACAGACTATGCACATATGCACACAATGTGTGATATTATGCAACCCAAAGAAAAATAGTTCTTACCTCTTGGCTCAAAATAATTGACCTAGCATTCATTAAACTGGGTAGATAAAGTGTTTTTTTCCCCCTAGCTCCCATTTATTAAGTAAAGGAAGCATTTTTGTAATACTAAAATGTTAGGTTTTTAACAGAATTAAAGGTTTCATTTAGTATATTTTTTCTGTAGGTATCTATAGCAGTTTTCATTGGTGAGAATGTGAATATGGTTGATAGTGAATAATAACTACAAAACTATGACTGCATAAACTACAAAGCCTTGCAAATTAAGCTGAGATTATTTCATCATGAGATATAAGTCTCTGTATATATTGTTGAAAAAATGTTTTAGTTGTGATAAGTTTTCCTGAGGTTGGTAAAATATGGTAATCTGTGGTTTGTAAATTTAGAGTTTTTATTAACTATTAAATAGCTAACTGTAATCATGGATTTATTTCTTCATTCAATTCTATAAATTTTGATTCATGTACTAAGAAGAAAAGGCATTATAGAGAAAAATGTTTATAAATCTTAAATACATTTTAATAATTGATTAGAATTCACAATATTTTCCTTGTATAATTGTCTTACACATAAGTTCTTTGACTTATTTTTATTTGACATTAGTAAAGTCAGTTTTCTTTTTTCTTTGTTTTTTGTTTTTTGGTTTTTTGAAACAGGGTTTCTCAGTAGCTTTGGAGCCTGTCCTGGATCTACCTCTTGTAGACCAGGCTGGTCTTGAACTCACAGAGATCCGCCTGCCTCTGCCTTCCGAAAGCTGGGATTAAAGGCATGCATCACCACCACCCGGCAGTAAAGTCAGTTTTCTATAAAACAGTTTATTGTAGATATTTTATTGCTTCTTTTTTAAACAAATTTACATTTAGAAATTTTAGATTGCCCTGTTTAGACACTCATATTGAAATTAAAATGAATTAATTGAAAAAGTGCTTTCTTTTTCCATATATTTAACTATAAATATAAGTTTTAATTTATATTTTAGTGAGACTGTATTTTATTTTTATATTATCTCAGTTTGAACATATTTTAATTATACTTCTACGTGCTATGTATCAGTTCAACTATATTATAAGACTAATCACAGTAATTTAATTTTGCTCTATTTTTCAGCTGTATACCATACTTATCACACATTTTACTTTTCCTTGTTTTAAGAAAAACAAGGTCATTGTATTTTCTTTAACTATCATTTATATGGTGAGTTGAAAAGTGTTTCTTCTTCATTTACCTATTAGAAAAAAATGTACAATACACTGGATTATTTTTTAAATGAACAGTTTGGATTTATCCTGCCCTATTTATCCAAATGCAATGTAGATTCATTAACTGAGTGAATTAGTTTTACAACAAAGAAAATAAGATTCTAGACTTGCTATATATACTAGTCACATAACATAAACACATGTAGGTTGTCTCACTGTTTAAATTTGTATATGGGAACACGAGAAAGACACTGGTATTAGACAATTAGGCACAAATACCAACACTTTATTAACTGTTGTATGCCTGAAACCAAAACAAGGAAAGGGATTAGCTTTCTTTGTTAGATGCATGCATACAAAACAAGGAAAGAGATTAGCTTTCTTTGTTAGATGCATGCATACAAAACAAGGAAAGAGATTAGCTTTCTTTGTTAGATGCATGCATGCATTTGAGTAGATAAAATTGCATCAGGCTTTACTCAAATATTCATTATAACTTTTATATTACTGTTGTTTTTCCACATATATGCTAAAATTATAATGATCATAAGTTGGGATATAATACACAAACATTTTATTGTTATCAGGAAAATAAAAACCACATAAATTTTGCAGCTTAAATGCAATATCTGGGAAATTATTGACTATATGGCTATAAAGAAATAGTTGCTATTAGCAATTTGAGGTAATAAGTTTCAGGCATTTTAATACCATAGAAATATACTGAATCTAAGCATTTTCAGGATGAGAAATCCTGCTGCTATCCAGTTTGAATTGCAACTATCAGGACCCTGTAACCTTTTTTATTTACACTAACAATCGTAATAATTTGTATATGCATAAAGTTCAATTTTGAATTTGTATCTCTAATCAGTACAATAATACTAAGTATGGTCATTTGAATAGGAATGACTCCTATAGGTTCACAGATTTGAATGCTTTGTCACTAGGAAATGGCACTAATACAAGGTGTGACTTTGTTGGAATAGGAGTGGCCTTGTTGGAATAGATTTAACCTTTTTGGAGGAGGTGTGTGTCACTGCAGCATGGGCTTTGAAGTTTCAGAAGCTTAAGTCAGCCTTAGTGACTCACTCTCTTTTCCTACTGCCTGATGTGGTATGTCCTTCTCTGTATGTGCTGCTTTTATTGGTTGATGAATAATGCTTTTTTGCCAATGGCTTAGCAGAGTAAAGCTAGGCTGAAAGTGCAAACAAAGATACAGAGAGAAAGTAGGTGGGGTCAAGTCATGTAGCTGCCAAAGTAGAAAGAGATCCAAACATTACCTATAAGCCGTGAGCCTCATGGTAAAATATAAACTATTATAGATGTGTTAATTTATAGTTAGAGCTACCCAGTAAAAAGCTTAAGACATTATCCAAACAATTGTATTTATATATTAGCCTCTGAGAGATTATTTCATAAGTGGCTCTGGTGACCCTGGTGGGTAGAAGAGAAACCTGGGACCAGAAAGGACAGAGAATGCTTCTAGCCACAGTTGGCTACCAATCTTTATGTAGAACCCTCAGCCCCTTCTCCAACAAAACTGTCTGCCTACCACCATGCTTTCTTGACAGGATGACAATGGACTGCACCTCTGAACTGTAAGTCAAACCCAATTAAATGTTTTTCTTTATAAGAGTTGCCATGGTCATGGTGTCTCTTTACAGAAATAGAAACTCTAAGACACTAAAGCAGTGTTTCTCAACCTGTGGGTCACAATCCCTGTGTTGTTGAATGACCCTTTCACAGGGGTCACCTAAGACCTTCAGAAAACACAGAGGTTTACGTAAAATTTGTAACAGTAGCAAATACAGTATGGAAATAGTCACAAGAATATATTTTGGTGGGAGGGGGGAGTCACCACAACGTGAGGAACTGTATTACATGGTCAGTGTTAGGGAGATTGAGAACCACTGCATTAGAGGTATTTATTTAGTACTCAGAATGGACAAAAAGGGGGCTTTTTAAATTTCTTTATGATTTAATTACCATCTTGTATCTGTTTTCATTATTGCCCCCATTACCATCTTCCTGACATTCTTCATCCCAGGTAGTCTCCTTTTGTGCAGGTGGTCATGGCCACAAGTGCTATGTCTTCATGATTGCAATGCCCACCCTATATCCCCCAACAGCATTTCATAATTCTGTTGTTCATGCATTAGCTCTTAAGTAATGTTTAGAAGACATATCAGAGACAGTCTCATTTAGCAAAACATCAGTAGTACATGCTCAAGTGGGAAATTTGTTATCCTTGGTGGTTAAATGGGTTAACACAGTTTGGAGATGGAAAGATAAAATCACAAATACTAAAAAGTGGCATCAAAACTTATAATCAAACTTATAATCATGCCCCAAAATCTAAATTACAAATTTTATTATCAATGTAACACATACAATTTTTAGCAATGTATCACAGTTCCTCCTCAAATAATAAGAAAATCAACACTTTGTAATATGGAATAACAGCAAAGGTTTTTAAAAAATAAAACCAGGGCTGGAGAGATGGCTCAGAGGTTAAGAGCACTGACTGCTCTTCCAGAGGTCCTGAGTTCAATTCCCAGCAACCACATGGTGGCTCACAGTTACCTATAATGAGATCTGGTACCCTCTTCTGGCATGCAAGCATACATGGAAGGAATGTTGTATACATAATAAATAAATAAATAAATTAATTAAAACCAGAATATATTCAACTTTCAGAGGTGACTTTCTGTGACAGTCATGTAGCAGTGGACTTGACTGCTACATGAATCCCAGGTAAAATGTCCTTTCTGTGAAAGTGCGGGAGGGTGTGGCCTGATGACACTGCCATTGAACTGACTGATAAAGTGAGGTAGTTACACTTCTTAACATGCCTAGGAATCAACAGTCCTGCCTGAATTTACTTACATGTTATGTTTTTTTCCTATCACTCTCAGTAGGAAATCTTATTTTTTCTTCTTCAGCTTTTGGACCCATATTGCAATTATCAGCTTTCCTACATTTCAGATTGCCCAGTTTCTTTGTGTCAATACTTTGCACACCACTGATCAAGGAACTGCTTAGCCTTTGTGACTGCCTGTAGATCCTAAAGTAATAATTTCCTAAGGCTACGTACCCCTATTTAAATTTGTAATCTTGTGCAGCCATAAAACACCAAGCTTTTAATTCTTTTTCTAGTTTAAAAAGTACTGGTAAACTATGGTTACATACATTCTTGCTTTTTTTCTTTTGAAAATCAAATGCTTTATTTTGTGTTTTTCTTTGCTTTTATTGTAATACTTATGCTTTATACAATAACATTTCTTTTGGCATTCCTACCTTCTAGACAAGCACCGCCATATATGTGACTTTTTCTTTATAGATGTGCAATGCAGACAAGAAGAAAATTATGTAGGTAAAGACTGCTCATTCATTTAAAGACTGCCCATTCATTTCCTGGCCACTCAGACTCGAATAATAACACAGATACTATATTATTTACAACACTGTTTGGCCAATAGTTTATGCATATTTCTATCTGGGTCTTATATCTTAAATTAACCAATTTACATTAATCTGGGAATTATCACAAGGCTATGGCCTACCAGTAAGCTTCTGGCTGGCATCTGGCACCTTTCTCCTTTGGCAGCTACACGGTGTCTCCCTGACTCCACCTTCTCTTCTCCTCTATCTCTGCTTGGAATAACAGCTTTGCTCTATTCTGTACTGCCATAGGCCCAAAGCAGAATCTTTATTAACCAAAGGTAATAAAACATATTCATACATACAGAGGGGAATTCCACATCACCTCCCCTTTTCTATCTAAATAAAAAGTGAGGTTTTAACTTTAACATAGCAAAATTACATATAACAAAATAGGTATCAAGCAAGAATTATAATTACAATAATACTTTGTGAGTCTAAAGTTTCATATCTAATTTATCTTTGACTAAAGAAAACTATATCTATATTTCTTCAACTCTTCAAAGATCACCAGAAGGATATAATATTACCTAAGTAAACAGGAAGTGTAGTACAAGCAACTTCCAAAGTTCTAGAAATGACAGAGACATCTTGCTGCCTGGATAGTCACACAAAGTTTCTTTGTAACGTTGAGGCATCCATCTTCAGTCTATAGGCCTATAGTATCCAGCAGACCTTTCAATGAAGCAGGAAATTTGAAGATCTGTTCTGCATTGTAATGGCAAAGTTCATTAGTCACTTTCTTCTGCTGCAGAGTATATGGCAGTTTCTTTTGTGAAGCAAGAACCTTGAAGGAACATCCTGTCTTTTGGAAAATTTAGCAGTCACTTTTCTATGTGTCCTGCATATCCAGTTTATATGGCATACTGTCAAGCAGTCCAGGCAAGAGCAGTTTCTTGGACAAATAGCTAGTCTTGTCATATTGAAGTCAAATTCAATAATGAGTTTCTTCAATGCCTTCGAACCACTCTCTAAAGTAACTGATGCTGCCAGCAGTAGACGTGTCTCACTGTCATGAAAAGTCTAAATTCTTAAAACATTTTAAATGCCGTATTCTATACATCTATGAAAGATGTGAAGAATGCCTATCCATCTGAAATATATCTCTGTACTTCCAGAAAACCTAACTAGAATGACTACGTGTTTGACTATTATAAATGCCTATGTATTAATCTGTATTTTTGAACTATACATTACATTTTTAAATGAGCTGTACAAAATCAACACCTTAAGCAAGAGCAGAAATATACAAATAACAAAATTGACCTTAAATTTGTATCAATAAACCAAGATCCATACCAATGTAAAGTATTTATTTCTATATCATTTCCCCCTTTAAATGAATACAACCATTTTTAATCAATATTTGGCAATTTGGGCATACTTCTTTCCAAACTGGTTCCTGCATTTTGTTGGGTAAAGCATTTTGGGGGTTTTCTGGGACCTTTCAGGGTGTCTTGGTCCATCAAAGCACATTAGCCTGGAAGGATTCCACAGGTTCTCATCTTCTGTGGAAACAAAAGCAGAACCTCTTTCCAAGGTTTAGACCCAAATTTGGAAGTCAAGATACCTTTTATATATATATTGATTTAGCTTAGAGACAGAAATGTCTCTCTGTAGTCAAAAAATTTAAAGAAAAAAACAATAGTATACATAATCCATTCTCTTGGATTTTCTAGTTGCCAGTTACCCAGGCTGAGAGTGCTGAGCTGCTGGTGTGCTCTCAGCTACTTTCTGCCTAACCCTGAGTGGGTGTCCAAGGACTTGGTCCTAAAGTAGGTGGCAGGCCATGCATGTCAATCCCAGTCATTCAGGTGCCATTTTTGTAGGTGAAGACTGCACAATCATTTCCCAGCTTCCCAGACCCAAATATTTTCTCACTTTTTTGTTGATGGCATATTTTATACATGTATACAAATTTTGATCAAACCACCCCATACATTCCCAGTTCCTTCCTTATTCCTACCATCTTTATTACTTATCAATTTTATGTTTTCTCTACTTCTTCATTTTGTTTTAAACCCCAGGAGTCCACTTAATACTGCAAATATATCCATAGGTGTGTGTATGTTATACGTGTGTATTGTGAGGGTTTTGGTGGTAATCTAATCTATTCCTATAGAATTTCGATTTCTTTTTGAGGACCTGAGTAATGTATGTTTCAAATTATTTTATACTTCATGAAACAAAAGGTCATTCTTTGATAGCTATACAGTACTTCAGTGTTTATCTGTACACATATTAAAGGAAAGTTTTGTGAAAAATTAAGGTATGCATGAAATTGAAGCATTGAATTGTTATGGAAAACACTATTTAAATTTTTAAATTTTTTAAAAAAAATATCACCCTACTTGGGTTCCTGAAATGGATCACCTGTTAAGGCAGAATACTGCTCTCACAAAAGACCTGAGTTCAGTTTTCAGGACCCATATCAAATGCCTTTTCTTTTAGCTCCAGGGGATCCAATTCAGGCTTTAAAACACCATGAGGGTGTTGTTACTCAACAAGCCTATCTGTGTTTGGATGGTTTACCAGGATTCCCTTCCTCAGGCAGGACTGATTGAATTCACACACTTGTCTCACAAGGAATCTCAGCTTTCCCACACTAAGATGACTGATATCTCTGCACTTAAGTTTCTCCTTCTTCAAACACCTAACTGGACTTTCTTTTTTGACGATCCCCCATACGAGACATTTTTTGCCACATCCCCTGGTGTGATTTGAGGACACTATTTCAAATACCAAATGTTGCACAGAGAAATTTCAAATATTAAGAGGCTCTTCCCAAGAGAAATTGTCAGAAATGAGCTAACATCTTTATTGTAGTTAATCTAAAGCATTTTTACCAGAATTCTGTCCTATGTTATCTTTACCCAAAACATGCAAACAAATAAAATAGCAACAAAATCTTTCCTGGTAGGTGGAGGGTTGGGGGACTGACAGTTATGCCCATGTGGGAAGAACCCCCAGTGGGACCACCAAGGAGCCGGTTTCCTATGCAAACACACAAGAATCTTACTGAGAAGCTTGAAGCTGGTCTGCAACCCAACTCTCCAACCCAGCAGATGGAGGGAATGTGGCCCCAAACTCAGGGGAGGGTGAGTTTTTAAAGGAGAAAACCACGAATGGAGTTACATGTCTTGGCATTTCAGGATTGGGTCGGGGGTAAGGGGTAAGGTGATTTTTTAAATCATTGGTCAGGCTATTGGTGTGAAACCACAACCTGCTAACAGGATGTGTGCAAGAACATCTGGAGCTTGTGAAGTTTATTGCCTTGTCTTCTGATTGGCTGAATCCAGGGGGTTTATTTAAATTTTGCTGCCACAGCATATTTCCTGTTCTTTTCTGGCACTGAGTTCAACCCCCATCACCAGATGTCTTAAGATGGAGGCCGTTTTTCAAAGTGGAGTCCATGAGGTCAAGTAGGTTTTCCTAGGTCCTCACACAGACTAGTAGACTAGTCCTCAGATCTCTGTATCGGGACACATCTCCACATACCCCTACATTAAATAATAAGTTAAAAATGTAATCAAAATTTAAAAATAAGTAGAACAGATTATTGTAATATCAGCCCAGAGTTTAGAAACTCTAAATTAGAATGTGCCAAGTTTCTTGCTTGTCTAAAAAGAATGTTGCTGCTTTATTCACAGGACCAAATATCATTTACATATCTAGAGACATTGACCTTAAGGCTGAGAGCAAAACACCTTCTACAGAAGAAAATGTTTACAATTCAGTCTGCTTTTATTAGCAGCCAATATTTGTTTGTATATCATAGATCTCATGAATATACAAAAAGAAAGTTTAAAAACAACAGTGTCATTCATTTTGGTGTCTCCGTTACAACAGTTTTCACATTTCCATTTTACCTAGAAATCTTTAACAAATCCTGGGAAGTAAGGGTGGAGAGTTTCAAGTTCACATACTTGGAAAACCTGGTAATGTGTGTCTAGTTCCAGTGATATTTATGGTTTAAAACCTCATCAAATAGTCAACATCGTGGGTTCTTCCATTTTGGACATAATTTGCTAATTAACATCATTCCACAGTTAATAATGTCTAAAGAACAGAAATATTTAAAATTCTATGGAGAGTGATATACACAGGCATTATGAAGTGCTTCATTTATTTATCAGGGATGCTGGAGAGTTGTCTAATACCACATACAATACTCTTGTGTTTTTATTGGATGAAAAATTATAGGAACTAATTACAATAGCAATCTTCTCAATCCCCACCTCTTCTGCCCTGTAACTACTCCAGTTTTTAAGCGGATGTTGCCCTCTAATTTCTGCAAAGACTCTGAACCCCACAGATTTTCTCCCCTAGTCAGGCCCACACTGCTTAAAAGAATAAGAAATATTTAAATTATACATGAAATCTATTGTAGGTAACTATATCATCCCTTCTTTTACACATCAGTTCTTATGCTTTACTCTTTTAGATATTAAAATGTCATAAGAATAGAAATGTAATGACTTCTATAAGACTAATAGGCAACACCAGAGTATCAAATAATGAAGCCGCAGAATGTAAGGATTTTCATGACTTTTACGCCTTAAAGCCATATATGTATTTTAAAATGGTTTAGAGACTCACATATTGTCTTTTAACTCAGGACCTTTCTTTATTCTCTGAGATGTAATTGTATTTCCTATATATTCCACAAATGTCACACTACTCAAGATTAATAATTTAAAATATGTATTATTTATTGGAGAGGAAAACAAGAGAATTTCCCTTTTATCTTAATTCTTTAAAAAAGTAGTAGTATTGAATAATTGGTTTAACATTTTATCAACTTTAACAGAGGCAAAAGGTACAGACATTCTTAGTCACAATAGTAAAATGTCACAGCACCATACTTAGGTCTATTATATTCATCATTATTAGAATTTAGGGGACAGTGAGAGATGGATTAGAAGGGAGAGTGAAAGTCTCTGGAAGTCATGGGTAGTTTGAAAAATTAACTGTGGAGTTGTTGGTACTATTTTCTATTTTTTCTCTTCAAATAACATTGAGAAGTGCAACTAACTTATATTCTGAATGCTTTATATTTCGAAAGAGAAACTAGGTGGACCTGGGCATGATGGCGCACTCCTGTAACCCCAGTGCAGAAGAGGCTAACACAGAGAGAAAGGTCAATCTTTGTTTTTATTTTGATTACTTTTGTTTATAAAAACATTGTAGGATGTGTGTAATACATTTGAGCCGTGTGCTACACCCTATAAGTTTGGGAATAAAACATGTTAATACTCTCTGCTCTATAGTGATTATCAGTTAGCTTGGACTTAGATGTGTGCTCTAGGGACCCACACAATTTTCTGTTGCCTTAACGGTGCAGTATTTGCAGTGTGGCTAGACTGGAGACGAGAATGGTCATAGCTGGAATTTCTGGGAACTGGCAAGTTTTGAGTGGTTCTATTTTATTTTAGTGGTTTTTAGGGGCATGATTAAAGCCAAAACCTCTCACTTGTTAAGCATGTCCCCTTCTCTGGTTGTGCCCACAATGTCAAGGATCACAAGCAGATTACAGCGGCAGGTCCCCATAACACTTACATAGTCTGCAATGGAAGCCAGGTGAGAACTACATCTCCCATGATGCCATACTACAGATATTCAAGTGAAGAAGCTTTGTGTTACTAAGCAACAAAATAAACCAAATCAGCTGAGGACTCATCAAGGACAAAGGGGCAGGGTGTAGGATACAGAAATTATAAATCCAATCAATGACCATGCATAGTGATTACTATTCCAAGCTGATTACCTCTTGGCTTGCTTTTGAACTTAGAACTGTTGTCATGATATACGATACTCATTCTGAACTTTTCCTTTCACTTCCTCTGAGCCTCGGTATTTCCATACGATCCAATTATTAGAAGAATGTCTTTTAAACCTAGGTGGCTTATTAATTGTGCTTTTGATTTAATTTTATTTGTTTCATATATTATTACTCCCATCTCTGTTCTCTTATTTCATGTTGGTTTTATGTCTTTTACATTTATTTTTTGAGACTCTCTTAGGTAAGTACAGTGTTTCATCATTTCCTCCCTCCTCTCCTCTCTCCGTGTTCCTTCACATTCCCTTTCACATTTATGATTTACTCCTTAGTCATTATTGTTATTGCTGTTCATGTGTTCTTGTGTTTAGAGCTGGCCCGTTGGGATTAGATAACCTATTGGGGAGCTCATTTCTGGGGAAAGCTTTTTCTCCCTCTGTGAGAAGTCTTGATTGTCTATAGCTTTTTACCTAGAGATGGTGCCTTGGTCACAACTTATCTGAAGGCAGAGAATATGTGATTGTGGAATGCCTAGACAGAAATAATATACCTATAACACCAAGACTCAGGAAACATCACAGAATATGGGGAGGAAAATTTCTAAGTGTCAGAAGCCAAAATGCCTACTACTAGATAGTGTATTCTAGAACTCACATGGAAATGGTTCACAAGAAATCTCAACAATATGGTTGCCTATATGACCTGAATAATGACAACCCGGTATTCTATTGCATACATAAAAAGTACTGTGTTGTATTATAAATACTCCAAATCATTGCTCTCTTCTTCAGTTTAAAGTTATCTCCCTGTATGTGTGGTCATTTAAGAGAATAAATGAACTGCAGTGCTGGCTGGTGATGAGAAACACCCAGGAGAGAATGAGATGTAGAAGAGAGGAAAAAAGTACCAGACGAAGTTGTGAGAATGGCCTTGGGTCAAAAGAACTGGAAAACAGTAGCAACCCATTGTTCCAACAGGAGCTAAGGACTTGTATCACACTGCTGCATTTTATTTTCTGTTACAGTTATTTGCAGCCTTTTTATCTCCCTAACAATATCAATAGCTGCTTTGTTCTCGTAGAGGTTGACTGTGTCCTCTAAATCAGAACACTATGGGATAAGTGAGAGAGAGAGAGAGAGAGAGAGAGAGAGAGAGAGAGAGAGAGAGAGAGAGAGAGAAGCCATGCTTTACGAATAGTACTTGTTTCCAGATTCACATTTTATTAATTGCTGCATTTTAACTGGTTCTCTACTCTTTATAAGGTGATATTATAAAAAAAATAATACATTCAGTTAAATTTTATTAATAAATAATTACATTAGTTCAATATTACTCCTATTTCTACTTACAATTCTACATACATATAAAAAAGGAGAATGTAAGTCAAAACTTGGGGGAAATTCTTTCATCACTCTGGAGGGAATGTGATCTGAGGATATGGCTTTAGAAAAGAAGCTGTCTCCATCACAGTACATTGGTATGTCTCATTGCTATTGGTATGTTTCATTGCTTGGTGGTCAGCATGGGGATTTTGGAGAGAGTCAAATGTGCCCTTGAGATGACTTAGTTAAACAATGAGCTTGCCAAAGAAAGGAAATGATGTTCACCTGTGCAAGGTGCCTTGATGGAATGCTTAGGAACAGGCAATTGACGATGGGTAGCTGCATATCCATATATGCTTGATTTTGTTATTGTAACGTTATCACATTTTAATCACATGCAGATGCATACAAGCAATTAGCAAATCAAGTCTCTCTTAGTCACATATCACTCTATTCCATGTTGTATTTATTATGTTTAGAACCCAACGGCCCATTTTTCCTTTCTTTTCTATCTGTTGGGCAATTCTTTACATAGTAATAAATATTAATAAAATTTATGTAAATGTATACATGAATATTTTTAAATAATTTCCTCTAATACCAAAAATGTGAATTATTTTCTGGAAATCGTGGAAAATTTGAGTATCTGAAATATTAACAAAAATATCCAAAGGCAAAGAACTGATAAATAAGTTTAGTTTTAACTTAAATTTTATTTTCTACAAATTATAAAAGCTGATTTTATTCTGCTGAGAGAATTACAACAGTACAATGTGTTCAACTATATCAAAGTAATAATTCAATGGGTATTTGAGAAATTCCTCTACTCATAGCTTTGTGGCAAGGAATGTTCAGAGTGGAATTTTCTTTCTGTTCTGTGAAGCAAAACTGCTCTGTGAAAGTAAAACAAGCCAATGTGTAAGTTAGTGATTAGAACAAAGATCTTTAGTTACTGCCACAAAAAATCACTGACAGTTTTTCAAATCATCTCTGTTTAGGGAAGCCGAGAATACAAAAGATCAGTTGCTTTGCATATAAGGCAACAACAAGATTATGACAGAGAATAAGTAATTTGCTGCCTATATGGACAACAAGTCAATCAGAGAAGAGACATCTCTGAGCACATAGCCAGAAAGGCTTGGCGAGGTGGCAGAGGCCATGAAGACCTGATGGGTCAGGCTGTGGTGGCCTTAGAAATCAGAGAGAGGTGATTTGATGCCCAATGATGTATTACTTTCATTATTATTATTATTATTCATGTATGACTTTCATTAAGAAAAATATTGTATGTTTATATTTTGTCAACTTTTCGTTTAATTTCATCATGAAAAGTTGTTAATATCAAGTGACTAAGTGTCTCTGGAGAACTCAAAACTTTAAATTTTGAGAAGTGTGTCTTGGTGTCTTCACTAGCTTAAATAAAAAAAGATCTCTGAAATGCACTTGAGGAACAAAGGTTAACTTTACCTGATAGGAACTTACCCTCCAGTGGCACCTGAGATATGACCTTTCCTTCTGCCACTCAGCGTCATCAGCATTGGCATTCATAGATTTTCTCAAATACCCAAGACCCACAAATAGACAGAGACACATATAGACATACACACACAGACAGGCAAGACACACATAGACACACACACACACATATATGTATATATATAAGCACATATAGATATACAGACACACGCATACATGCACAGCATATGTAGATGCATGCAGATACTCATGTAAACAGATATCTACACAGACACCCAGACATATAGAGACAATGCACACAGCCTTAACTCAGGACTTTTGCACTGCCTCTAACTCTTCCCAGGAATGTTTTTCCCTGAGCTACCCTCATGTGAATGTTTCTTTGTAGTTTTTGATCAAACCTCAGTATTCAACAATACTTATTTATGCTACCTTTTCTGAAATCTCAGTCTAAAAAACAGTTACACCAGAAATGTTGTTTTGTCTACTTTTGATTTTTCATTGTAATGTGCACAAGTTCCTTAAATATGTGATAATTCCTTTGTTGTATGTACTCTTATTTTTCAATCTCTTTTTTGCTATACTATAAACTACAAGACAGCAAAGATCTGTGAGTTTTCTTTAAAGTTCCATTCTGTCAATCTTGTGAATCTTAAAATCAACAAAATTTTCTAATGGAGTAAATTAATGTCTCCTACTCAGTATGTCCTTGTTTCCTCTTGTTTAATAAATCTTAACAATGGTGCCTACAACCAGACATTACTGCATATGTTTAAAATGCTTCTTAGATTCATACATGTATTTAGCTTGGTTGTATATTGGAATGTGGGGTGAGGGAATGATGCCTGTTATCTTCATGGCTCCACATTTGCATTTAGCAAATTAGGCTTTTTAATATTTTATGTGTATAGATGTCCTGTCTGCATTATGTATGTGCACTATATACATGGCTTGTACTTACAGAGATTTTTTTTCAGTTCCCTGGAACTGCAGTTTCAAATAGTTGTGAGGCACACTATGAGTGCTTGGAACTGAACTTGGTTCTTCTGGAACCTGTTTTCTTAAGCTCTGAGCCCTCTCTGCAGCCCATTAAGCAAATTCTTAACTAACGTTTAGCCTCAGCTGTGACGTCTCCCGCTAATGTGGTTTCATTTGTGCACTTAATGACTCCTGTTCATTCATCACTTACCCACCTGATCTGTCTTTTATTCCATGAAATACATGTGAGTTGTAAGATCCAGTTAATTCTGTCCTCAGTTTCCAGTCTTGAGTGAATGTTTGCTAATAAGAACATGAATTATTTCTTCATCCCTACTCTGAGTTAATTTACCTTCTATCAAATTATCATCTCATGCTAATCCATATCCCTTACAAATCTCTTTTCTATGCATAACTTATCAACATTGGTAATCTAATTAGCATTTTGTTAAATAATTGTACCAGCTAATAAGAGACCTTTCAGGACAGGCACGACCACCATTCTCCCTTTACAATACAACTTTATGGAAAATCAAAATTTATATTTCAAGATCTATTTGCTTTCACACTGTGAGATACATTTTTCAAGATGAATTTTGTTTGGAACAGGGCTTTGGGGAAAGATTTCCCTCCAAATGATGGAAATGTCAAATGGAAATTTTCATTATGTCTGCCATCATCTTATCCAAGAATCTCAGAACAGTGTATTAATGGAAGCTGTAGATTTTCCTAGTGTGCCCTTTGGAGTGATTTGATTTTATCAGAAGGATATGGCATATATAAACTTTCAGACATTTCCTTTGAGGGGCGTTAAAACTAAGCTTTCATGAAAATAATTTTAAAATCCATGGCTATGACTTCATGGTTGCAGCACCTTGCAATTTCAATGATGTTAATGCATTATCATTGAGCTTAATACTGAGTGCAACAGCAGAAACAAATGAATAGAAGTAATTTATCTAGATACATAAAGAATTTTATAGTAAAATTCAATGTTGTAAAACAGTTTTCGTGGATGGTAGCAACTTTAGACAATTAGTCAGTGTTTCAGGTAACTGTTTTAAACAAATCCAAGTATTTAGTGAAATTCTTGTAATTTTTAAAGTTTCAGAATATTAATGTAGAGTATGACCCCAGAACCCCCTCCCTCTCTCTAAGAATTTCACCAGCATTTTCTATCCAGTAGGATGTTCTAATGAGACAGATCCAGGTGCCATCACCAGCCAGGTTAACCAGTGAGCAAAAGACAGCTGCCAGTGTGACTTAAAAATATTTTCTCTCTTTCCATGCGGGAATTCTGGAAAAGCACATTCAACACAAGGTCAGCAGAACACTTCTGAGGTTCACAGTTCATTGGGGAAATCAGCAGAAGGACTGGCTGCAGCTGGAACATATGCAAATCATCTTGGCATCAGTTGCAGTTTCTGCCACGAAGTATATCTCTGGGTTGCCCTATTAAAAATGCATCAGGTTCGAGCATTCACCTCTACTTTGTACACCCAGAAGGCCACTCCACGGACTCAGAGGAGACAATGTCAAGGGTAATCAGATAGGTCACAAGAGAAGGTGCACTTCATGTGGATAGTCAGGCCCAGGGTGTTTGTTATTCCTGTTTCTCAGATGTCACATACCCTTACAGAAATTAAAGACAACATGCTTTTTATCATGTTACTAAGATATAATTTTCCAAAATACATTTCTGCCATGAAGATTATCTTGGATTATTTATTTATTCATTCGGAGTCATTCACTTATTCTCGGTCTCTGCATTCTGACAATTTTGTGATAATCATTGTAGAAATGAATTGATGAACATTATATAAAATCACCTTGAAGCTTTCCTATTTTGAAGATTGCAAATGTTAAGCACATATTTGAAGCAAAGGGACATAAAGTTGTTTATGTTCTTTGAAGCAAGACAGCTGTGTAAAAATAGGGTTTCTGAATAGAGGAGCTTGGGTTTGTGTGTGCCAGGTGATCCAGTCTCTCCCTGTGCGATCAGTTTTCCTCATTTACTGGAGAGAAACTAATCCAACAATGAAATGAAAGACAAACTGTGAATTTCTAAGGAGTGGTGATTTCTCATAGGAAGGGGCCACAAAGTAAGCACCAAGTGTCCTGAAAAATAATCTGTGATTATTCCCCCTCATAAAATGCTCCTTTCTTACCACTATGCAGTAAAGAAGTCATCCAATCAGGGCTTCGAAGGAATTAAGTTTATGTAAATAGTATTTCTAAGTATAGTAGAAAACAAACATAGTTTGAGAACACACTGACCAGCTCCAATCCAGTGTGCATAGTAGCTGGAGATGGAGCAGGCTCTTGCCAGATCTTGGCTGCCTTGGCGTATTGTGAGCAAGCTGGTTTCTTCCTGTGTGCTTCCATCCATAGCGATTTCACTGAAGGTACAAGCTCTTGCCTCTGAATGAAGAGCACTTGTATCTATTTCCCTTCATCATCATCATGATTATTGTTGTTATTATTATTATTTTTCTTTTGGTAAATTGAAGACTATATTAGTAATGTAGAAATGCATGCCTGCTTGTGTGGGGTTTAGAAGAGGACCCTGTATGTGTATAGAGTTGGACTATGTGTACCTTACTGGGCTGAAAGTCCAGAAGAACCCTCAGTTCCTCAGACATCCTGTGAGGGTGGACAAGGCAACTAGTGAAACTGAGTACTGTGAACCACGTCCTGAGATCTCTCTGTGAAGGGCCAAACCCTGCAGCTCCTTCGTGTCACTGATGGCAGCAGAGTGTCCAGACTGTATTAACGCAATCACTGCTTTAAACAGCTCACCCATATGAACCTTCTCCTATTCTAGGCATACATTTTCTTTCTTTTCTAAACTTAGCTAAACAGAATGCTCAGAATAAGGAGACATTTAGTGGTGTGCTGCATAACATCATAAGAGCTGGGTCACCTTGGTCATGGGGAATTTCCAGAAAATTGTGCCACTTTTCAAGTGGATCCAGATGGGCACCATGCCCATGTTCAAGGATTCCATACTATTTTTGGCTAACAACAATAAAATAATTCCCCTAGGTAAGAACGTCAGGGTCTTCGCTCCATTCTACAACATATGGTCTTTGGACTTATGATAGTCTGTGGTGTAAGCTTTTCCATGGGATGCTAAGGGTAATTTTGTAGCAGAGTTGTGGGGAGTAGTTAGGTCACTGAGTTTGGCCCAATTATGTCTCAGTAATACCATGCCATCTGTGCATTCTACACAAGGACGCTGCCATTGAAATCTGTGGTTTTTCTCTCTGATATCACATAGTTTCATATTGGGATGTGTGTGCTGAAGTAAGGGTGTGGTTATCGCTACAAAGTTTGGCAAGGTACACTTAAGATGCATTTACAACAAATTGGAGTGTTTGTTGAAATCACAGACAGGCCATGAAAGGAGGTGCATGTAAATAATGGTGGTACACAAGGAAAGTTGGTGGAGTAAGAGTCTGATGCTTCTGAAAGTTTACAAAGCAAACATGATGGATGTGAATGGTTATTCTTCCTATTCCATGAATTAGTTTGATCAAAACCTAACATGAACTTCCTTACCAATTTTTCTTCCATTATCTTTAACAAATATATTTCAATACATTGTAAATAGTGTGTTGTATATGAATGTATAACTGTGTAAGTATGTGTGTGAGTGTGTGAGTATGTGTGTGTGTTTAGAAAAACATATACTAAATATATTTATTTTTTCCATGTTGGACAGACATTTCCAGAAATTTTATTGAAAAAGAAACAAATTTCTTCCTGATTTCAGTGGAGATGGTCATTACTTTTCCTGCTTTGAAAATACTAAGGAACGAGGAGATTTCTTAAATTGCTCAAATGGAAGTGTAGGGTTTCATGTTTCCAGTAACTTATGAGCCAAAAGAAAAACATGAAATCATCACAGTGCAATCACTACATAGTCGATGTTACAGAAGCCCCAGCATTACCTTTTAAATGCTCTAAACTGGAATATAAACACAAATATGCTACCAGCCTGGAGGTCCCTTGTATTATCTGAAAACACATTCATAGTGAAGTTTCCACAGGACTAAATGGGGAAGAAAGCAAAGTCAAGGAACTTCTTGACTAAGAACAAAGGGCAACTGGGTTATGATATCAAGAATGAGGAGTGATAGCCTAAGTAGCTGCTTTGATATTGTGGGAGATGGAAAAGGACTAGGGCTGCTTTGAGATGGTGCTGACATTTCACTAAATGGGTTCTTTCTGACGGCTCTGTTAATGAGGATGCCGCTTGTTTGTAGCGCATCCAACTGTCAGTGTTACACTACCCCAAATGCCTTCAACATGGCTCTGAAGAAGGCATTATCCAGGAAAAGGAAAAATAAAAATATAATTCAATGAAAAAAACATATACTTAAATTTTGTTTTTTTCTTCATATTTTCCTAAGAAATTTCACTCATTTTCTTCTCCGTGTCTTTCTTGTATCTACGTACTGGGGATGAGAGAGGTGGAAGGAGAGAAGGAAAGAGGGAGGAGCTGGGAAGCAATGCAGTGAACAATACTAGGTTTCATGCTTTATGGTACACAGGGCAAAGTTTGCTTTATGAACTCAATAGGAAACTAGCAAATAAATATATAGAAAACTATAGATCGAGAGGCTACAAAGAGGCTAATAAGATATAATGTGATAGAGTCATAGTCACTGCTTCATACTTAGCATACACACACTGATGTTGCCTTGTAGGGTCCAGATCTATGATAGCCATACTTTCAGGTTTGAATTAGTGAGTGCATTATGTCTGTAGCAAACCAGAATAAAAGATTAAACATCAAGAGATAGATGATAGTAGATGAATGACAGATTTAAAATAGATAGATTTATAGATACAGGATAGATATCTGATAGGCAGACAGATAGAAAGAGAGATGATATATTGATAAATAAATGATAAATTATACATATAGATAGATGGTAGGTAGATGGATGATAGATAGATAGATAGATAGATAGATAGATAGATAGATAGATAGATAGATAGATAGACAGACAGACAAACAGGTAACAGAAAAGCCTCATCTAAATGGGTGCTCATAACATTCAGTAGACGTCAACAGGAAAGGCACCTGCAAAATAGCCACCTGGAGTTCCCAATCTAGAGAGTGCAAAGCAGAGTAAAGCATCCCTTTGGGTGAGGTTTCCAAGTAAATGAACAAATAACTACAGAAAGTTGACATCACCAAATCGAGGGCTTAAAACATGCAGTAGAAAACAGCTAAGGAAGCCAGATCACAGCAGTCTACTGGAGTTCTGGTAGAGAGTTCTAGGTGAACAGATTGTCTCCTTGGGTAGCCTTCAAAGTGGAGGAGCAGATACCAATGCAGAGAGAACATCATTAAATTGGATTCTCACAACGTTTAGCATTATGGGGAGGTCAGGGCAGTCAGCTGTGGTTCTCTGTTAGTTTCTCTGCAGGGGTGAATTTCGTGTGGCTAAACTTGTAGTTTTTCTTTCTCACTTAAGGGAGTTTTTATATCACTGGCTAAACAATAAGAATCTCTGTTGGAAATGGCCCAGCTTCTTGCTGGTCTCAAGAAGACACCTTTTTTTTTTTTTTTTTTTTTTTTGCTTTTGGGCTCTTTTCCTGTTTATAGAGAGTATCAAAGAATATCACATACAATTTGAAGAAATAGGTAATACAATTTTTAAAGCTTCAATAATTTTGGTTTTTATAGTCTAGTGATAAGAAGATTAGGTCTCTTCTATTTAGCGTAGTAAAAATGTTAACTTTTTAAAATCATATGTGGTTTTTACTATATGTGTCTATTTATATAAAAACAAACAAGTGCATTTGATATAAAAAGTGTAGACTTTAGACAAAGACTTTCATAGTGTTCAAATATAAGCAACTACTTAAGTGTGTGATTCTAGGCAAGTGTTCTAATCACCAAAAGTTTTATTTTCCTCATCTCTAAAATATAAATAAAAGTAATTTCCACCCATGATTATTAGAATAATTTCATAAAACTATAGCAATAGACTTAATGGAAACTTGTGGGTCTAAAACACTGGTAAATTATCAACAAGAATACTAATGGACATGACCTTGACCAGTTCACACACAATTTTTTGTTTGTTTGTTTTGTTTTTGAGACTGGGTCTCTCTGATGTTTTGGAGCCTATCCTGGAACTAGCTCTTGTAGACCAGGCTGGCCTTAAACACACAGAAATTTGCCTGCCTCTGCTTCCTATGAGCTGAGATCAAAGGCATGTGCCACCACTGCACAGCCTTAATTCTGTAAAAATATTTAAATACATTGCAGCCTCAAACCTGTCAAATATGTGTCCTACAAGGATGTTACAATTGACTGGCTGAGAGGTTCAAATAGTAAAATAAATGACAGTCAAAGACACACATGTTCAAGCCCAACAAATGCATAAAGGTTGAAAAATAGCTGACAGGAAATTCCTAGCAATACCTTATTTTCAAGTTAATTACTTATCTATTTTCTTTACATTCCTTACTGACTAATCTCTGGTGAGTGTTTTTCTGAAATAAAAGATATTCCTTTTTTTTCTTTTTCTTGGCCATTTCTTAGAAAAAATAAAAGATATTCTTGCAGGTCAATTATTTTGCATTTTGAAGTGGTAATTTCATATAAACACATAAGTTATTCTTTTTACTATTATTATAAAATATTTTTTATGTTTAGTCTTGTGTGACTGTCAATGGCTAGGGTAAAAAGTATCTTTTATACTTATGTCCTAACATGGAGCACTTGAATATTTGAATATCATTCAGTGATCCTGAGAGGTATTATTGAGGGTTCAGCCAACTTGGTGTTCAGGCCATGGAACAAAGAACTAACAGCCCAGGTGCTGGAGTGAATCAGGAGCTCACAATAACTTTTCTTAGATATCTGAAATGCTTTTGGCTAGAGACACACTGTAGATAATTCAGGCCTTTTGTCATCTGAGTCATTCTAAACAATGACAATATTATAGCTGAAATATTGAATGCATTATAAACACATAGAAATTAGTGCTATATTTGCATAATTTTAAAACATTGTTACCTTAAAATTTAGCGTTCTCTATGTCATGACAATGGTTTTACCAAAGTAAATCTATTTTAAATGAACTTTGGCAGAAAGGGTAATAGAATGAGACATCCTGGAATCTTTTAGAAATAAAAGTGTCAGAAAGGCTGGTGTCCAATAGCAGTTGAGGGGCACTTTGTGGGTCTGGTCAGGGCCGTTGCATATCCTGAGCTTATCATTACCCTTCCTTATTTTCAAATATCAATGTTCTTTGACTGGTTCATTGTATTTGAAACATTCATTTCTTTAAAATTATTGTAGCTATTATTATGCTATGTGAGGGCACAGCTGCCACTGTGGGGATGAGGAGATAGGAGGACAACGTGGCAGATCTGCTTCTTGCCTTTCACGTTTTGATCTCGGGGATAGAGCTCAGGTTCTCGAGGTTGTGTGGCAAGCATTTATGCGTAAATAAATGCTTGCTGGTCCTGAAAAATTAATTTAATTTTAGTGAAGTATCCAGTTGTACTTTGCCCAACAGGAGTTTTGAAGGCAATGGTCCCTCATTCATGTACTCAAAATTTTTCAGAATGAGTTTCTGCATAAATTAGGAATTGTTGCAGGAGCTAGAGATGTAGAAAGGCAAAATACTGCCTCAGGGGAAATTATGATTAAAGTATGTACATAGCCAATGAATTGTGACACTATGCTTACATTCTTAATATTGTTGTGTTAAATGTGCTGTGACAATAGAGGGGCCAGGAGATCTATAAGAGTTTCAGAGACAAAGGGACATTCAAATTTAAATAAAATTTGAGCCAAATATTTATTTTCTTCTGATTCTGTATTCAATCATAGAAAAACAAAATTACAGTGTGAAACTTGAACCAAGCTGATACATATTTCCAGGAAACTAAATGCACAGAAGTTTAAAAATGAGTGACATAGATCATAAACATATTCGGATGACCTTTGATACAGATGACATACTGCAAAAGGGGTAAAAGTGGTGGTGAAGACAGACTCAGAAACAAGCTGAGCACTAGAGAAGGTGAAAAAGAATATTTTTGAGGAAGTGTTTACTTATACAGTGTAGCTCTTTCTCAGACCTGCATCCTCACAATTCCAAACCTCTGCAGGACATCAGAGCTGAGCTTGCAGTTACAATGATAATTGTTGCCTCAGAATCAGCCTTTGTCAGGAAGGATTCTTCTCAGAAATAGGGTAATTGCCCAGTACAGGCTTCCAGGTTTCCTAATCTGGATCCAGAGGAGTAGGGAGGTCCATTGTCTGCATTGTACATGGTCCTGGTGTACATGCTTCTGTAATTGGGAGGTAATAAAGAGAATCTATGCGACTCTGTCCCTGTGAATCTACAACTTGGAAGCCAATAAATAACAAGTTGCTAACTTTCATTGTTCTTGATAGACAAAGTCTGCTCTCCCACATGGTCTCAGGAGGGGTGTACTGGCTAACCAAATAGTCTTACGCTGTTCTATTTTTCTCTTTGCATATCAATCTCTCAGTCCATCTTGCCAGTGTTCCATTGCTGGGAATAGACACCATGACCACAGAAACTCTTAGAAAACATTTAATTGAGCACTTTCTTACAGTTTCAGAGGTTCAGTCCATTGTTATCATGGTGGGGAGCATGACCATGTGTAGGCAGGCATGGTGCTGGAGAAATAGCTGATGGTTCTACAGCTAGATCCAAGGGCAGCAAGAAAAGAAAGACACTGGGACTGGCTTGGGTTTTGAAGCCTCAAAACCCACCCCACAGTCACACAATCCTCCAACAAGCCAACATCTACTCCAGCAAGGCCACACCTTCTAATCATTCCCAAATGGTGACACTCCTTGATCACTAAGCATTCAAATATATGAGCTTATGGGGTCATTCTTATTCAAACCACTACACAGTCTTCCTACCATTCCCCAGATGCCCCTGGCTTCTATTTATAGATGCCTAATAACTCACATGGGAAAACTGGGGTTTCCAACTTCCTGCATTAGTTCACTAATAGTTGTTAACCTAGATTAATGGCATACTGGCTATGACTTTCAGTTTACTTGAAAAATGTGGATAACATGACAACTCCATCTGTCTTCCCTCTATGATGGATACAGGAGTACAACTGACAATACAGGAGTCTCTTCTGTGACTCCTTCGAGTACCTGCTATTTCTATAAAAAAATAAAAATAAAAAACACAAGTCCACCATCAGCACTATAGACTAATCTTCCCTAATTGATTCTACTCACACAGCAGTCTACAGTTTTTCTGACATTGCTGTTCTTGTTTTATAAAATATGTTTATGAAGTGGTTATTTTCTTGATTTAAACTGTAATTGCTTTATGTAATTTTAAATAATTGACACAGAGTGTACTATGTCTTATAATAAAATTATTGGACAAGTTTATGCCGAACGTCTGACAGATGTCTCTATTTCTCATCAAACTGAGGACAAATCAATTTCCTCTCAGTTCGGATTTCATATCATTCCCAGGACATATGGGAGGTCCTTCTGTATATGTGTTACTTTTATTGGTTAATGAATAAAACTGTTTTGGCCAATCTCTTAGCAGAGTAAACAAGGCAGGAAACTCGAGCAGAGATACAGAGAAAAAGAAGGCGGGGTCACGTCAGACACCAACCAGTCTCCGAGGAAGCAAGGCATGTAGAAAATGAGATAATGTCACAGTCACATGGCAATATATAGACTAACAGAAATGGGTTAATTTAAGATATAAGTGCTAGCTACGAATATGCCTGAATTGTCAGCCATACAGTGTTGTAATTAGTATAGTTTCTGTGTAATTATTTGTGTCTGGGCAGCTGGGAAATGAAAGCACAGTCTCTGTTTATACCAGGGTGAGAGATGTCCCTGGGCCTCATTCTTCTTCCAGGAATTAGAATCCCTTCAGGCTCTGTCTTTGTCTAATAAGGTGTTGTAAGGGAAGGGTCCAGCTCATATGCCCTCTGATGTTGTTGCTGACTGGCTATGGAATAGGAAAACATTGCCTATCGTAGTCAGCATTCTTACATTGTGATTTCACAGCTCCCTGGATCTGTGATTTATTGTCTGTGGTGAATTATCAAAAGGCCCTGAACTCTAATACTGCAGAATTTTTTCTAATTCTTTATTCTATTAGAACATGTAAGTGCATCTGTATGTTGTGAAATGATAGTTATTGGATTTCTTTTCCTGTGTCTGAGGTTTCTCTTCTTCGTTACCCTGTTCCCACAATATGGAAATTTATATTGGCATATCCTTTTGCTCACTGATTTTTCCCTCACCCATGCTCAGTCTAATAATGAACAGCTCTAAGACATTCATTGGCTTTTGTTTACAGTTGTCTTTTCCCATAGAGTTTACTCTGATGGTTAAATTACAAACCCACTCCTGCATGCAGTTCCCGTACAGGTCTTACTATATTAATCATACTACTTAGATTCGCTGTCTAATATTTACAGCATTTGTATCATAAGGAATCCATTACTCGGTGTTCTTTATCTCTACAGAGTGTGTTTCTACTATACCTTTTGCGATTCCCCCATGAAATATAGACATATGTGCAGATTGTACAAAGAAAACTCAGTGTAAGGACACATATATTATTTGAGGTATTTTGAAAATGACAGTTTAATTTTAAGGATATAGGCTTCTTTAATGATTGCTGTCAATGTAAGTTCAACACCTTTGTTCTGGATCACAGCTGATTTTTGTGCTTTCTTCAGAACTCTTTCTGAAGCACTAGATCTTGTAGCTCTCCAGCTGGCATGTATTGCTGGCATCACAGAGACTTCAGATGTGCTGGGATAGTGTGAACAAGAAGGGGCTTGTCTTAGTTAGGGTTTCTGTTGCTGTGAGGAAACAACATGACTCCAAACCAACTAGGGGAGAAAAGGCTTTATGTGGCTTAAATCTACTGGATTACAGTTCACTGACTGTGGCCAAGGCAGACACTCACACTAGGCAGGAACCTGGAGGTCATGAAAGAGTACTACTCACTGGCTTGCTCTTCATGGTTTGCTCACTCTGCTTTCTTAGAGCACCCATGGCCACTATCCCAGGGGTGGCACCACTCACAAAGGGATGAGCCCTCCCCCATCAATCACTAATTAAGAAAATGTCCTACAGACTTGCTATGGCCAGATCTTATAAAAACATCTCAATTGAGGTTTTTTCCTTTGTGATGACTTTAGCTTGTGTCAAGTTGACACAAAACTCCCCAGCATAATTAAATGCTGTTGAGCCACAACCTTTCCTTTCTTGCTCATTTTCAAGAGCATACGTTAGTATCAATATCATAATATAACACATTTTACAAACATAAAATGTCCCACACTCTTTTATAAACACTGAATTTGAATTAATTTGCTTTAAATACCCAAAGTCTTTTTTTAAATCCAAAACTACTTTTAAATGTTCAAAGTCTCACCAGGCAGTGGTGGCACTTGCCTTTAATTCCAGCACTCGGGAGGCAGAGACAGGCAGATCTCTGTGAGTTCTAGGGCAGCCTGGTCTACAAGAGCTAGGTCCAGGACTGGCTCAAAACAACACAGATAAACTCTGTCTTGAAAAACAAAACAAAACAAAAGTTCAAAGTCTCTCAACCATGGGCTCCTGTACAATCAAAAGTATGTTGAACACCTTCATACTTCAAGGGAAAGGACTAGAGTACAATTACAATCTAAACAGAGCCAAACCAAGTGCAAATAACTCGATGTCCAAAGTCTGGGATTCACTCATGATTTTCTGGTCTCTTCCAGACGGCTGGCGTCACGTACCTGGCTTGTCTTCTAGGCTTAGGCAGCCTCCACTCCACCACCACTGTGGATCCCATGGTACTGCACATTCCCCAGTCACCTTTACTGGGCTCTTTCCATGATGTCATGCTCCAACTTCTCTCCATGTTCCCTTCACTAACACTGCTACTTTTTTAAGTCTACACCTGTACTCATGGCTCTCCTGGCTTCTCACAGTACAAAGCCACACTTGTTTTCCATGGCATGTCATTTTTTCAATACAGTATCACCTGAGGACCTTTATACGTTGTCACCTTTGGCTGCCAGCACAAGATCCAACATTGGCTCCTGTGTAAACAGCTGTGTGCTAACTCTGAGGAAACACTTCCCAGAAAATTTCATCTCACTGATTCTGGTCTCTTCTTTCACACCCTGAAATTATCAGCTCCAACTGACCAGCATCAAGTGTCCCAGCAAAGGAAAGATTTTACTTTAGTGGTTCTGATATTTTTATAGTCACAGCAGATTCTTCAGCCCCAGCTAAGCAGTATCATAGATTCTCAACTCAAAATATGCAAATCCTCCAAGGATTCTTTAAGTGACTCACATTCTCCAAAGTTCTCCCACAGTCCTACACAAAACAATACCAAAAGCCAAGGCAGAGGGTCAAACAGGACGCAGGGACTGATCTGGAGACCACAGTAGGGTGCTGCTTACTGGCTTGCTCCACATGGTCTCCTCAACCTGCTTTCTTATAGAACCCAGGACCACCAGCCCAAGGGTGGCACCATCCACAATGAACTGGGCCCTCCCCCATCAATCACTATTCAAGACGATGCCCTACAGCTGGCTCATATAGAACAATTTTTTCATTAATCGAAGTTCCCTTCTTTCCAATAACTATACTTTGTGTCAGGCTGACACAGAATTAGCCAGCACAAGGCTACTGGAATCTTATCACTACACCAAGTGGTGAAGATCTTGTATCCAAGGATTGGGCAGACACACATGTATCTAATCTCCTCTTACTGCATCTGTTTGTCAGAGCACAGATGTACAAGTTTCTTCAGATGGATAAATTCCCTGTACTCTGAGGGCTTGAGGCAATAAAAAGTCTTTTTATCCAGAAATCATGTGTTTTGTATCTAGGTAACATATTTCCAAAATGGTAATTTTACCTCATACCTGGTTAGGCCCTCCACTAGAACTCTGTGGCATTTTATTGGAGTGAGGTGGGGTTTTCTAACTCTGCAAGATTCCTGAAAGTGAAAGTCATAAAATTACAAGGGACCCCTGACACATGTTGTCCCTGGAGTTGCATATTGTCATGCTCCACTAACCATCTCTGACATTCCCAGACATCCTGCTAGGAACGGTTTTAGCAGTTTTGGCTCCAGTGCGCCACAACTTTCCTGAGTGCGTGTTCTCCAAGCCACACCTTTCCTAGGTTTTCCTTGTATCTGTTGCTTTTCTTCAAGAGAGGAAATGGCGACACTGGGTTAGTACTACACCGGAGATCTAGTTGCCCTTTGAATTTGGGTCACTATTCCCCTGATGTGCCTGTCATTATTTAGAGTCATTACATTAGAAAATGGAGGTCTCATGGAAATGAAAGAACTGAGCAAGAGTTTTGCATTAAGCAATAGATACGATAGAAAGTGTGGACAAATTAGTGGGGTTTATCTGGGAGGTGATTATAAAGACATGAAAGAAATGAATGTTATATGTTGTATAAAATAATTTGTTTCAATGGAAATGCCTTTATTTGTCAAGTGAAGAAAGAGGTTTCATAAAAAGGCTGCAATATGCTTTGGTGAGCAATGAGTGCTGAGAACAAAGAACCAGGAAGCCTCAGTTCTTAGTAACTCTTGGGTTTCTCTGATGATGATACAGTACAGGCAATCTGAAAACATTACAGTAGAAACACGCTATGCCGGGAGTGCTGGGCAGAGCAGATGGATTCTCTCTACTCCTCTCTCAGTTCTTTGCCTGGGCTACAAATGACACCATCATTGCACCAACAACAGGGAAAGCACATTTTGATTCTAGTGTGTATACTAAAGGCTTTCACAAAAAAAAAAGAAAAAAATATTTTAAAAAATGTAAGTAGAGTCAAGTAGCTGAAGCTTAAACCATACCTAGAACTGTACCAATGAGAAAGAGGTGGTTGGGGCTCCCCAAGGTTGTGAGAGCAAATGACTGGAAGATGAGGCTGCACAGTGTTTGGTGAAGGAAGGTCACACCCTGAATGCAAGCTCTCTCTGGTAAGTGGTTTCTGAGCACCTCTCTCCCAGATATGACTTCTTTAACAAGCAAAGGTTCCTTTATTACTGTAGATTTCTTCTGTAAGAACACAGCTCTGTAGAGGCGGGCTTCACTGTGCTAAATGACAGCCTTGAAATAAACAGAATCTCAGAGGAGTACTTGAAATGGCATGTGGTCATTTTAAGGTGGCATATCTTGAGCTGCAGACAAAGTTTGTATTGGAAATATGTCCTTGGAGGGTATGGACATTTGCATGAACTTTGTGTGTGACTTTTAAAGTAGTTCCTTCTCATCTGTGTTGAGTTTTATGAAACTAGACAGGTGTACTGACTGCTTCTACAACAGCTTCGTGATTGGTTACCTCAAAATAGCCAGGCCTGTTAGAAGGAACATGAGGTTTTATTGACAGTCACCTGGGTTAAAGTATCAATTGCCACTAGCTTATTGTCTCATTTAGCATATTTCCTGTCTAAACCCCAAGCTCTTTCTCTGTGCTGGCATTATGTTAGTGATGGTGCTGTATCTTGTCTCCTTTACCCCATTTTCAGTGCTATAATACATATACATATATATATATATGGACCCTGTTGTAGGATATTATTTTAAAATGTGTTACATTTGTTTATGCTATAGAACATTCGTTTAATGCTGCAAAGATGTGTTGCATTCTTTTATGTTGTACTTGTTTAACCCTATGAAACTGTGTTACTTTGCCTGTCTAATACACCTCATAGTCTAATAAAGAGCCAAACAGCCAATAGATACACCTCATAGTCTAATAAAGAGCCAAACAGCCAATAGATACACCTCGTTGTCTAATAAAGAGCCAAACAGCCAATAGCAAGCAGGAGGAAGGATAGGCGGAGCTGGCAGGCAGACAAAACAAACGGGAGGAGAAATCTGGGAGGAGAGGGTCAAGGAGCAAGAACAAGAAGAGAAACAGAAGAGATCAAGGAGTAAGAAAAGAAGGGGCCAGTCACCCAGCCACCCAGTCACCCAGCCAGGCAAAGAATAAGAGTGAAATAAGATGTAAAAAAAAAGAAAAAGAAAAGGAAAAAGCCCAGAGGCAAAAAAGTAGGCAGGATAATTTAAGTTAATAAAAGCTGGCTCAAAACAAGCAAAGTTAAGACTTGACATTCATAAATAAGAATAAGCATCCGTGTATGATTTATTTGGGAACTGGGCCTCACAAAATGCATAAGAAAAAAAAACAACCAACAAAAGGACACCAAACCGCTAAGTCTATCTCAAAGGTCCAGTGCCTTTCAGCTTCACCATCTCGATGCCTCAAGTGACCTCTGTTTCCCCTTCTTAAATTTCAGCCCCTACATATTGAACCAATCAGGTGTCTTACGTTGCTACATCTTTGCTTTCAGGGTTTGCTTACATATATGTTACCCAAGTTCTACATTGTTTCAGATGAAATTTTCTTTTGATGTCATTAAACATCATTTTGGACAACTGTTTTTCATAGTGTTATTTTGTTAGCTCCTGATAGTATACCTTGACAGTATATTAATGTCTGTATGTCTGATTAGGTTAAGATACTGAAATTCAGAAGTTATGCCATATACAGACTGGTCACCCTAGGTACTATTCCCATATAAGTTGGGAATGACCCCAACAGTCTTCTTATTTCTTTCTGGGGAACAATTGCTTCTTCACTGTTTATAAAGAAAAAAATAACTTTGTTTCCATGCATTTGGCCAGGTTAGGGAGAGGGATCTGGGCTCACACATTCTATAATATCTACAGCTGAGTCTGAGGGATTTTGACTAGAAACTCATCAAGACAAAGGCTTTGCAGCAGCTTGTAGAGTGGGGAGTAGCAATGTCACACTGAGTAATTGTGCTCTGTCTTGCCTAAGTCTTTTATTTGTGCATGGCTGCTGCTTTAGTTACTTGAGCCTCCTCAGCTGGCCTGGGTTCTAAAATATTAGTTTAATATGTCTGTTGTGGTTACCTGACAGTTCTGGTGGCAATGTCAGTTTATAGTATTCACATAAGTATGTTACATCTTGCTTTAATATGTAATGGAGTGTAGCTCACTCTCAAGGGACCTATAATCATCTGACTGCAGGATTCAGAACCATCAATATTGGGTAGTTGAACTCTCTCCTTACCTTCCCTGGATCAGAAATAAAAAAGCATTATATGTAGATTTATATAAACATGAAAACATTTATTCCTATTATAGTCACTTGGATCAAATAAACTTTATTTTTACAACTAAATCTGTGCCTCAAATACAGACTTTTTTATTAATAATTAACACAGGTGAGAGAGTCAACCAGACTTGAATTGCAGAATTGGCAACACATAGCAGTATTTATTCTTAGAAGTAATTCTTAAGTAGGGGAAATATAGAGAAAAAAAAAACTAGTGAGGTTGAAAATCACTAGGCACTCTATCTGGTAAAAATCAACTTCATCAATTGTTTTCTTAATGTTATTCATTTCTTTAAAGACTAATTAATTCCAAGGTCAAGGGCACCTAATTTTAAAAGTTTCAAAAGAGACCTAGTATGTGAATTCCATGGCTTCTAGATTCAGTTGTAGTATGCATTATTAAGAGAGGTTTGTTGTGCGAAGAATTGCCAATAGAAAGCCAAAGCTTATACTTTTTACTTGATCAAGAAAATCATTAACAGAAATTGCCAGAATTTAGAAAATAAAAAGTATTTATTGTGCAGGAAGAGAGTGAGTTAAGTGAGACTGTGTGAGTCTGGAGTCTTGTGTGAAGAATATATGTATAACGTTAAAGGTACAGTTACTTCATAGGTAGGCTTTCATGGTGCTCAACTTAGAGATATAAAAATCACTATATAATATCATGAATCAAAATTCCCTTTAAGATGAGAAAATTAGAACAATAAGCTTCCTAAACGTAGGCATGAGAAAAGTCATTCAGCAGAGGTAGTGGAGGCTCACTGTGAAAGAGTGCTGTGCTGTTAAATGCATGGAGCAGGGAATCCAGAGAGAGGCTCCCAGGATGTGAAGAGCATCCTCCAGGTACTGCAGCTTGCTTTTCATTAAAGTATATGGAAAATAAAACTATATGACCTTGGATGAAAAAACAGTCCCAAATCAGACAAGTTACCTGAGGCCATATGAGAATACAATTAGACCATGTTTCTCAGAGAATAAAAAATCCTCATAAATCACAAAACATTTAACAAAGTGTTCAGCAAGGTTTAGTCAGTGAGAAACATTACTCCTGCATCAACGACTTCAAGGTTTTCCATGTAATGCTTTGAAGAAATATCAAAAAACAAACAAGCAAAACAAAACAAACAATCCGCCTAATTTAATCAGACACGGAAATAAAACACAAAGCTGGATTTAACTTAATTTTACTATTTATTCATTAGTGTGTGGCATATATGTGTTGGAATGTGTGTGGAAGTTAAAGGACAACTTTGGGCAGTTCGTTCTGGTCTTTGATCCTCATGTAGGATTCAGGAATTGAGCTCTGGCTTCAAGCTTCCTCAGCAAATGGTACTACCCATTGAGCCATCTGACTACTCAGTAACAATATGCGCAAGGAAACAAAATAACTTTCTGGGGATCTAGCTCTGTGGCTAAACTGTCTGCAATGAAAGCATTAAGACCTAGCTCGGGTCCCCAAACCCAAGTTAAAGGCAGATTTCCCAGTATTGTTTCATGGATAAGGGAGACACAGTAAGAAAAGGCCCACGAAGCCTGAAGGCCAGCAAGCCTGGCATAGGCAGATGCAAACAGCACTTATTCAAGCAACGTTCATTAAACTCAGAAGATGACAAACAAAACGATGACATGGAAATAGGAAGGGCTTGTGGGAGGAAAATGGGCTTCAGTGAGAAAGGGAGAGGGATGCGAAAGAGCAGAGGGGAGAAAATGAGGAAATTAACCATATACATGTGGGAAATTCAATGAATGAGTGTAAAATTGGAAAAAAGTGCAAGTCAAAAACATGTAAGTTTGTTTTCTCATCTCTACATGTTTATCATTATCTGCACATGTATACATACATATACACGCAACATACACTAATGCACACACTTACACAGCGCATATATACAAACACACACATGCACACACAAATACACACACATATACACACAGACACACATTGCACCTACACAGATGAAAACATGCCCAGAGGCACAACACCAACCAAAAGAAAATTGGAATGTAACTGTAAAATCTTCTGTATGCAAAGATGTACATAGAAGGATATAAAATGAAAAATGAGATTTGCAGAAAATAAGAAGAAATGTAATTACTAGTATCCAGAATAAAAATAATGATTTGATATCAGAAAATAAATAATGGTTAGAAGAGATTTGAACAATATCTAAAATAAAGTCAAGTAGAGAAAACCAAATGAGGAAATTCATATCAACAAAAGGCAAAGAAAAAGGAAAAAAATAATACTCATATAGGGAAAATCTCCAAAGAAAAATCCCCAGTAGAATATAATATTAAAACAGTAGTCTTCTAAATGGACACAGGAAAGGCTATAGGAAACTGTGCTTTCATTGTTAATTTTTCCCAAGTTTATTTTCAGTCCTTCCTCTAAAACAACTGTGTCTGCCGCACTCAGCCTCTGCCAGCTCTTGCCTGTGTCACTCAGGTCTGGATATTACCCAAGCCCCAAACCATAAGGCCCATCCCTGGTCCTAATGATTGCCCACATTAAGAGAAGGTGCAGTTAGGTATATAAGTACACTTTGGCTAACACCTAGGAGGAACGAATTCACAGTGTGTCTGTAACACCAGAACAGGGCACAATTTACAGAAATGATGAATGTAACACTAGGAAATACACATACACACTGTGGCCACAGTTTCATCGGGAGTAGGGTCCTGGGCTTTGGGGGTAGCCTATTTTGATTCCTGGCCTCACTTTTCGTACTGGGAACTGGTTTTAGAACAAAAAACCAATTTTTGAAGCTAATCCTTAGGTGTCCATTACATCTACACAAACACACGCATCTGTGAATAACCTTCTACTTTCTACTTTCAAGACATGGTCAGTAAATCATGTTATACCTTGCTACAGTAAATTTAATGAGTGTACTATCAACACGTTTCTTCATTACATCTAGAGGACAGTCTATTGTGATGCCACTGACTTACAATCTTCATGGTTAAAGCATGTGTTTTTCTCCCTGGTAAATATTATAAGACTCAAAAGTCAAAGTCAACAACTCATACTTAAATTCTCATGGTTCTCCATAAATATATTGTATTTATATATACCCTCATTGCATTAAAACCTTTAAAACAGATTAACAAGATTTGAAACATTACTAGTTTACACAAATATGATTGTGCTCTCTTACTTGCTTGTGTTTTTGCCTAACAACTGTGTTTTAAAAAGCTTGTTGTATATAACAATTGTTGAAGTCTGAGCACAGTTCTGTCACTCATTTTCATGCACAAGAAAGTCATAAAAATCTCTAAGTACCTCCTAAGAAAAACAATATCATCAAACTGTAATTTGAAACTGCTTTTGTACATTATTTTTAGCAATTGAATACAAAAGATCCAATACATGCCATTAAGCAGAGAAAACAGTACAAAGTATTGCATTTCATTTCCATTGGTTGAAATTTGTAACCACCACTGAAAAATATCTCAATGCTTGCTCTGATTGCAAACTTTTGCCTGTAATTAGTGATCTAATTGTTATGCAGTCATTTGTTTACAGAGGTGTCTCATGGCCTCTAGTGGTGCACTACATGTGTGCATTTTGAAACAAAAACTTGCATTTCCCAAATAAATCACTGAATACCAGCTGTATCAGAGGATGAATTTTTACAAAAGTCACATCTGTTCTGGAAGCTGCTGGGATTTTTCATGCTTTCTTCTTTCCCACATGTGTTCCAAAAATTGGGAATATGTTCCCTGCCAAGATTCAACAGAGCAATTCAAACAGTAACAGAAGCATCTGATCCAGGAAGAATAAGAACATGGAGTTAAGGCAGAGGAGAATGAGAGAAGTAAATTTCAAATATACAAAACACAGAAATGAATTTTTCTTAGTAACAGAACCTCTGCTGTCTCTGGTGCTCAGTTTGCTGCAGAGCACTGAGGTAGTCGTCCCTTGACATTCAGAGAGTTATTAATAGTATCATTCACAGTATCAACTATCAGTAAAACCCCTTCCCTTAAAAAAGTCACTTTCAGATTCTCTCTAACCTTCCTACCAGCTCTACAAGCAGTCGTGATTATTTAACCTTAAAAAGGTTGAGAAAATATGACTGTTTCCCAGTGTAACAGAATTAATAAGGGAAAGAGACAAAGTCTGACTTTCAAAGCCGTTTTCAAGGCTCTGTTTGTATTCTACCGCTGCGGTTGTGGAGTGCACCTGGCTGTGTTGACCTTCCTGCCCCTGGCTCTGTGGCACCTTCATCTGCTAATCCTTCACGCCACTCTTCACGCCCTACCCCTTCTTCTTCCTTCCTAACCAAAACATTTTCTTTGACTACCTTGTCCTTCTTACATTAAACATTACTCTCCCACTTATCTAGATATTCCTGAAATCCTAGTTTGGAAACTGTTTTAAACGTTATTCCTTCAGTAAAACTTATTTCAGCTTCCAAGGAACCAAATCAATGTGTGCTCATAAACCATGCTTATTATTTTTGTTAATACAGACTAGTAATAAATGTCTCTAAAATAAGTATTCTTCAGCATTAATATGTGATGCCTTGTAAAATGTGTATTGCATTACAGACAGAAGGCTAATGTCATATATATTACACAATAAACACCAAATCTCAGTTAACATTTGTTGGAATAAGACAATTATTTGAATAACCATGTACATAAAGGTTTCCTGTTCAATGCAATGAAGACATAAAATTAGTCTAGCTCTGGATTGGATACTAGCATTTCAACTGTAATATCTCTTTAAATGGCAACCTGGGCCTCTGACATCTTCAGTCCTAGAGTCAGACTCTCAGCCCATTGACAATTTAGTCCTTATCAGTCCATATCATATCAAGAAATTGAGTGAAAATCCCCATTTGCACAGCATACTAAACTCATATCTAACAAATTTATTACTCAGCTTCTACTTTCCCAACCACTGTGTGAAAGTTCAGTTACCTGGTAGAAGCAGAATGATGTCTTAAGCCTTCCGGCCTGGGCACAGACAATACAGACCTTTCCATATAATCTCTTCGGATCTCCTTGACAGGCAGAAGCAATTCCAGCTGCACTTTAGGGAAAATCTGTCTGTTAAAACATCAGCAGTGGAGGAGTGTTCCAGCTCACTGGAATTCTATTATTTAGAGGATAATGCTCAGAACTAGAAAAACAAAGCTGGGTGATTTTGAAATGTCACCATTTTAAACTAGCTATAAACTAGATTCCATGGAGAGTACTTACACAAAGTTTCAAACAGATATAAAGATTGAAACACACACACTTAATTTTCCAAAGGCAAGAAGAAACAGCTTCCAGTAGTCATCCTGATGTTATTGCATCATGTTTGTAGACACAAAAAGAAGCAACTGACAAAGATTTTGGTCAAACATTACAAGAACTCGTATTGTAGAGTTCTATTTTTTCACACACCCCTTTAGATATGGCTGCCTTCTATAGCATTGAAATTACTATAACACTCAAATTGTTTGTTATGATATGAGGAGAATACATATTTCTACCTCTATCAATTTAATTTTTCAGTTTTCACTGGTCTTTGTAAGAAGATAGCCATGTTAATTTCATATAACCAATGAAGATAACTTCTGGAGTCATATTAAGCAACTGCATTCCTATACAACATCAAGCCAGTGATTGTTACAGCTAGGAATGGAGAGGACATCTTGACCCACCTCTGCCTGAGAAACTACAGACAGTTAATAGCTGCTAAAGAAAGGAGATACAGGTTGCTTCAAGGATGTGGCACCTGGTACATTGGCCATACTCAAGGGGACAGCTCCAAACACGTATTTGAACAGCATTAACTGACTCATTGGGTTATAAAAAACAAAGGATGTGAGTTTAGGATGACAATGCAGGGGTAAAGGTTCAAGGAGGACTAAGAGGGGGATGAAGGGAGTGAATATGAGCAAAATATATTGTATTCCCACATGGGAATATCCAAAGGATTAATAAAGTATGGTGTTAAATATCTGAAAAAATATTTATTTATAATGACGTTTTGCATTATAAATTGCTTTTTATTATTTAATGAAGATTACTGATCTTTACTACAAAGATCAGTACCTTTACTACAAAGAAAATGTTAAATACTCTTAAAATTTTTTTGAAAGAAATTATTTCCCGTGCTTTTGTTCACAGTCACAATTAATATTTTCTTACATCAGGTGATAATATGTATTCCCTGCAAGCACTAGCTGTTACAATTGAGACACTAACCCTTGCTCTTCAATTCAGTATGTTTCCATAATACTTTGTGTTATTTGTTTTGCTGACAACAAACAGTCAAGAATTTGACATTATATCACTTTTAATTAAGTGTGAAAGAATGGCAGACATGAACTCCAGGGAAGGCACATTTTAACTCAGTGTCAATACAATGTACCATAGTTCTTATTCTGGAAAAGATTAGATATGACATATAAAATCCCAAACACTTTAAAATCAAAGCTGACATGAAATGTTTGCAGTACACGTCTTCCTGCTGCTGGCCAGTGTGCTTTGTTTTTTTTCTATTGTGCTGCCATTCTAGATAAGCCCGAAGTGGAAAGCCAGACTGAATTTGAGAACCCCCCAAATCCTCACTAGTGAAAAAATATTCTCAACTGCAAAAATAGCTGAATACTGTTTAAAACTTGGCTATTTGTACAGAATGCAGTTGTAATAATGGTGACAAAATATAGGACAAGAAATCAACATTTGGGGCCTGGAATGATGACAGTGAAGACTATGGTAAAGATGGTGACAATGACGATGTGGTGGGGATGGTGAGGATGGTGATGGCAGTGATGGTGGTGATGGTCACAATGGCAAATGTGATTCTTTGAAGAAGAGACCAAATTCACTAAATCATTTCGAAAATGCATGGCACAGTACACAATGTGGTAAATCAAGTCTGAAAACTTGACATTTAATGGGCATAGCCCAAACGTCAAGCATCAAGCATGCAGTCTGCTTCCTCTTTTTCTAACACCAACAGTTGTTTCATTCTAAACCACTTCATTCTAAATTCATTTTAAATAGGGATTACAGTCCCCTCTTTTGCTAGATCCTGATTGCCCATTGGATGCTTTTTGGGCAAAAAGTTTTCTAAAAGTATTTAATGTATCATCTGGATTATCTGCTACTTTGTAGTTTAGGAAATTTTACCTTATAATTTTATGTTTAGGTAGTTGATGTCTGTGACTGTTGTTTTTGTCTACACATCTCTTTATAAAGCTAGGTTAGAATACAGTTATTGTTATTGTTATTATTACAATAGTAAATTCTGGAGTCCTCAAGCTAATCAAATGCTTTTGTTTTAATTCAGTATCAAGTCCGTCCTATTGCAGAATATTTGTTTAACAATGCAAAGATGTGTTGCGTTTGTTTAACTGTGTGAAGATGTGTTGCTGTTTTACTTTTCCTGCCTAAGGCACCTGATTGGTCTACTAAAGAGCTTAATAGCCAATAGTGCAGGAGGAGGTAAAGGTAGGGCCTCCAGGCAGGGAGAGTAAATAAGAGGAAGAATTTAGGTTAAATGGAAGAAAGAAAAAGGAGATGGTGGGGAATATCAGTGGTCAGTCAGACAGAAATAGGGGAAGCAGAAAGAAAGAAAGGGAAAATCTCTGAGGCAAAATGTAGGAGAATAGACACAGGCTAAACTAAGTATAAAAAGCTCGTGGAACAAATCTACACTAAGGCTAAACATTCATAATTGATAAGTCTTTACATCTTTAAGAAAATCCCAACTACACCATCCCTTTTGCTGTGTGGAGTCTTGCTCCATACTCTGCATCCCCATTACTGTAGGATGCAGAGCATATACACTGCCCTAAACACATGCCTGGTGCTTTACCTGTTCAGCCCTGCCCTCTTCCTTAGAGTCTTTGGGGTAAAGCAATCACTTTAATGTTTCCATTCCTTTGGCTTTCCAGCATGTCATTGGATTTGATTCATAAAGTACATAGTTGTTCAGACTGTTTATATTCCCTAAGCAATATGAAGTTCCCACTTATTTCTTAGATGGTTTTGTCACTTGTTCATTTCACAAAGTAACAATACTTCATATGGATGGCCCAGGATTGTTGAAAGAGGCCGCTTGTTTGTTCCTGGCTGGTCAGCCCAAAAATAACCACAAAGAAACTGTATTAATTAAATCACGACTTGGCCCATTGGCTCTAGCTTCTTATTGGCTAACTCTTACATCTTAATTTAACTCATTTCTAATAATCTGTGTATTTCCACATGTGGCTCACCGGGTGAAGTTCAAGCATCTGTCTCTGGCAAGGCTACATGGCTAGACTCTGCCTTCTTTCTCTGTTGTACCCAAGTTGTGACCCCCAGAGAGACCATCACTGGAATCCAGTCAAGTCCAGAATGCAAAAACAAGGTTTATTCTGTGTGCATACAGTCCAGCTAGCTGGGAGCTCAAAGCCATCACTCATGACACAGCGCAGCACTGTCAGGAGAGCTCCCGTTCCTCATTTGGAGTTGAAATACATAGGCAAAAACCGCAAGCCAGGTTTACTTAGAGTTAAGGGGGGTTAGTTTTGCTGAGTACAGGGTATGGACTCCTGCATACCCTCTTCCTCCTTTAAGTGGCTACTTCTGCTTCTGTGCTTGCCCCCGTTCTCTCCCCAAGAAATTATTTCTACTCCTGTCTAGAACACGAAGCTAGGTGGCTAGCTGTCAGGAAAAGCTGTTTTTTTCCAGCTAATTCTTGTGATGTTGCAAAGAGCTCAAAGCCAGTGTCTTAACCATCTCCTGACCAAGAAAAGCTTTTTTAAAATTTTTTTATGTCCTTACATCTCCCAACATTCAGTTAAATTTTCCCTGCCTAGCTCTGTTCTGCCCTATCAGCATGCTAGGTAATCACAACACATGTGAGCAAATCTATCACCTTGACCTGCATCTAGAACAGGTAATGCTGGCCATCCAGAATGAGTTAGGGTGTCTTCTGATGATTCTACGATTTGGAAGAGGTATTAACATACTGGCATGTGTTATTCCTTAAACATTTGTTAGGAGTCATCATTGAGTCTATCTGGCTTGCTTCTTTATTTGCGAGTCTCATATATTTTAAAATAGTTATTTTGTAGACATTGGCCTGTAGGAGTCTACACTTCTTTGTGAACATTTTCCCTGAAATTTCTTTCAAAGACAGTTTCTATTTTAATTAATACTTATATTCATGGGCATGGGGTTGTTTATTGTTTCTGTCATTACAATGTATTCTCTTGAAAATAATACAATGTTGTCTTTCTTTGGTTGGTTATTCTCATTGTTCCCCCTTTTATTGTTCAACTCCCTCTAATTTGTCAGTTGCTTTGATTACTCTAAAGAAGCAATATTTAGTTTTATTGTGGAGGTATTACTTATAAATAAATTCTTGTGTTCTTTTATATCATACATATATGCTGTGACAGTTACCATTTCTGAACTTCTGCTTTTAACTTGATCCAATCTTTGGGGTCATGTTTCTCAGGGTGGGGCTTCTGGCTAGCCTGGATCTGTGTAGCACATGAAATCAACAATTAACTTACTGTAAGTCCTGCTTCTGTTGTTTTCTAAACAATGACTTTAAGAGGCTGTAGAGACAACTCAAGAGTGAGGAACACCTACTGCTACTCCAGAGGACACAGGCTGTGTTTCCAGCACCCAGGATAGACAGCTCAAAACTGCATATAATTCCAACTCCTGAAGGGTGACGCCTTCATCTGCCCTGTGCAGGCATGTACATATGCATACACACAAGTGTGCACATACCCACACATACATACACACAAACATATGTGTGTATAAAATAAATATTTTATGATTGTTCATTAAAATTATAGTAAAATAAGGACAATTCAATAAAAATAAAATAATTGTTGACTGACTCAATAATATTGTATTGATAATTCAGTAAGTGGTGCCAGATAATAGCCAATTAAAATTGACTTCAGCATGGAGTAAAGAATGGCTTATATCGACAATGTTTTGACAATGTGAAGGCTTTATTCTTAATATTTTCTTTTTGTTAAATTACAACCTTCTCTCTCTTTCCTTCCCACATATACACATACTTTTTTGTGACTAAATCCAAGTTTTCTCCCCACTGAAGTACACCCCACTCCCAAACACACTTAATTCTTTTTATTTTTTTCTGTTTTGTGGCTGTTTTATTGTTGTTGTTGCTGCTGCGGCTGTTGTTTTTAGAGGAGTGTCTCATATTATAACCCAAGGTGGCCTAGAAATGTTTATATAGCCTAGGACTGCAGGTGTGTTTCCATACCTGAGGTGCTTGACACTTTAATAAAACATGTCCAACAGTACAAATGACTTTGTGAGTCAAAATAAATTATACTGTTGTATTACTTTAAATTGCATAAATAGTTATATAAAATTACATTTTAGAATATACTAATATGTTATTATGAAATAATCACTAAAAATATCTCAAAGAAGATCTAACAAATATGATAAAGAACAATTAAGAGAAAGTTAAGTCATAATTATAATAATGATACCCAAAGAAAAGAAGGAAGGAATCCAGAATAAAATAAAACCATGTGAAAAAAAGGTTTAATGTATATGAAAAAAGCTGTAAATAAATCAAAATGCATCAAGTATCAGTAAATGGATTCATCTTTTAAAATGAAGACATTTTAATCTTAAATAAAAGCAGTATGACATGTAAGTAGCAAATGTTAGCCCATAGTGAATCCCCACTGAGTTATTTCTTTTGTATGGAGTTCTTAGTCCAGACAAAGCTGATTAGCTATTAGGATTGATGATGGAATAATTTTAGCAGGATAGTAGATTCCTGTCTTTGACCACTTGCCCAAATGTTTTACACAGTGTATTGAAGCTCAGTTCATGCATTGTAACTTCAAAACACTGAGATATTTAAGAGAGGTGCATCAAATTTAAAGAACATAATTTATGTCTCTGAAATCTGACTGAGATGAGAATAATGCCTGTAATATATGAGAATAATCCCTGAAAAACATGGATTATTTTAATAATGTGATGGGGATTACTGATAAGCCAGTAAAATGAGATGAGCTTGGTTGACTAACCCACTTCAGACCATCATATTGTATTCCATAACGATATAGAACTCTTGTCAACTTATAAAGAAAAATATTTTCAACTTTAGTGAGAGAATTATAAAAGTGATCACGAAAGTATATGTTCACTGATTCTGTCATTCACAATTATCAGTTTATTATTTTCTTTACTTCTAACAGGTTTTCTATCTAGGCAATTCAAGGTTAGCATCTGTGTCTTTCTGCAAACACCAGTAGATTTTCAGTGGTGTATCTGTGCTTTGATTTCTTATTCGATCTCTTTATCCAAACTCTGACATTTTGTGTTTTTTTAATATTTTTTATTAAACCATAAAATCTCTTGTCAGTTCCCACCTGACTAACTTGTCTGTACTTGGGAGGGAGCCATGTGGACTGAGAAATTGCAGGTAGACATAGCAGAGACACAAATGGACAGAAGATAGGTTCAGGAGAACTGTCAGTGAATACCACAGCCTTGAGTATAATTTTATAGCTTGTTTATACCCCAAGTCGAAGGAGAGGGCAAAAAGATTTTTTATCCTGATACAAGGAGCAAATAAGAGTTCAAAACATCCAGTAGCTACACCTTAGGCCAAAGAAATCCTGTTATCTAGACAAAACTTAAAGCAACTTTGCCTTAGGCCTGTTGTTTGACCCTGAAAGGGCAAAACACCTTGAACTCTCTAACCCTAAGGTCAGATGGAGTGGAGCCATTTCTAAGGGCCTAGACATTCCTATATCTTAGTTAGGGTTCCTATTGCTTCTAGGAAACATGGCCATAAAGCAAGTTGGGGAGGAAAGGGGTTGATTCAGTTTATACTTCCACATTGCTGTTCACCACTAAAGATAGGCAGGACAGGAACTCAAACAGAGGAGCAACCTAGAGGTAGGAGCTGATGCAGAGGTCATGAAGGGGTGCTGACAGACTTGCTTCTCAAAGCTTACTCAACCTCTTTTCTTATAGAACTCAGGCAGGACAACAGCCCAGAGATGCACCACCCACAGGCTGGGCCCTCCTGCATTGATCACTAACAGAGAAAACTCCTTACAGCTGAATCTTAAGAAGGCATTTCTTCAACTGAAGCTCCTTCCTCTTTGATGACTCAACTTTGTTGTCAAGTTGACACACAAGATCAGCCAGTACAACTGACCCCTTGACAACTTGACACACAGACACATCATTATTAAACCACAATCCTTCTTTTATTTATTCCCAAGATCTAACATGAAAAACATAAATAACTTTAAAAGTTCCACAGTCTTTACAAATTTGAACACATTCAAATTTCAGCTCCTGCCATGAGGTGGTGGCACACACCTTTAATCCCAGCAATCAGGAGGCAGAGGCAGGTGCATCTCTGTGAGTTCTAGACCAGCCTGGTCTACAAGAGCTAGTTCTAGGACAGGCTCCAAAGCTACAGGGAAACCCTGTCTCAAAAACAAAAACAAAACAAAACAAAAAATCAGTTCCTTTAAAATAGCCAATCTCTTTTCAAATCCAATCAGTCTTTTAAAATTCAAAGTCTCTCAACTGTGGGCTCCTGTAAAATACTTTTTACTTGAGGCAAAAATCAGGCCAGAGTCACAATCTAATCTAAGCAAAACCAAATTCCAAACTGTCTAATGTCTGGCATCCACTCAAATTCTTCTGGACTCCTGCAAAGGGTTTGAGTCTCTTCAATGGTTTCACCTTCGGCAGCACATAGAGCTTCTCTTCTGGACTTTGGCTGGCTCCACTCCATTGCCACTGCTGTTCTTGGTGGTCATTCCATGGTGCTGACATCTGCAAAACACTGGGGGCTTCTACTGCATCTGGGCTGCACTTCCGTCAATGGTTATTTTCTGGCCTCTCACAGTGCCAAACCTCAGCTGCTCTCCATGACCCCTTCATGTCTTCACAACCAGTACCATCTGGGTGATGCTTACACATTACTAAGTCTGGCTGCCAGCACAAGGTACAACTTTGGCCATCTCTGGAACATAACTTCTCTGTGCTGTCAGGAAACACTTGCAGAAGATCACTTCAGTGATGCTGGTCTCTTCTTAATCACAAATAATTTCTTAGGTCTAGCATTCATTGTCTCAGTAATGCAAGGCTTCTACTCCAACAGTTCTGTATCATGTTAATCACAGCTGATTCTTCAGCCCCAGCTCAGGAGAATCACAGAATCTTCAATCAAAATAAGAGATGGTACAGATTTAAGAACAGAGGCTAGAACCATACTCCTGGTTTAGAATCCAGATACCCACTCTCGACCTAAAACAAGTGGGGTTTAATGTTGTTTCTGGTGGTGGAATATTTTCTAAATCATGTTTCCTTATCTTTGGATGGACAGACAGATGAGAGGGAGAGAGAGAGAAAGAGAGAGAGAGAGAGGAGGGAGAAAAAACTATAGTCATGTAAGTTACTGACTAAAGTATTTAGAAAATTTTCTGGTACCTATCAGAGGCCTTGTAAATGCTCACTACTAAAATTTTATCCTCCAATTGTCTTCTGTCAGCTAGTCCACACTTTACCTCTATAATGCTAGAGACTTTTATATTACCAGTGTTATTAATGCTTTCCGGTGTAACCATTAACTGCATGCTTAAATAATTAAACAAAAGAAAAAATATTATGTTAATGCAGCAATGCACACATTAATGCATTAGAAATGTTGATGACTCTCTGCCAAGCAAACTCATGTCCACCATTATTATCATGAAATACAGTGGCAGACCCTCTATGTCTGAGGCCTGAATACTGTCTTACTGTGGTATCGCTTCTCTGAAGTGAATTTATGGCCATGATTAGTATTGTGTCTTGGGGTTTTCCAGGTTTTATAGCCATTATATTTCTTTTTGTAAGCTTTTGTATTTGAAACAGTATTGCAATTCTCTAACTCAATGAATTTAAACTTTAAACAAACGAGATCAGGTGCATTCACGGTGTTTTGGCCATAGACAGTCTTGCCATTCTTTTGCCTGTCCTTCTTTTCTGTTAGTGATTCTTCTCTTCATTACACTGAGATTTTATTTAACATGTGACTTAAACAACAACCTCTATATTACATATACATATATGTGTGTGTATATATATACATGTATATATATTCTACTTCAATTTCACATTTTTAATGTGTCTAAGGAAATTATCTTTTGATGTATCCTTTTAGTTAATTAGCCTGGGACACAATTTTTTGCTGCATGTCAAGAATTAGAACACTGAAAATGAGAAAATAAGGTGATAATAGCAGCATTTTAGAGCAAAATTTTAGCCTTCACATATGTAAGCCATCCTATTTGCATGCCTAGTGAATGCAGCAAGGCTTCTCAACTGGCCACAGTTCACATTTCTTATTTGTTAGTTCAGTGAGTACAGGAGTCTAGGCTCACTTTTTTTCTTTGAGGCACACTCTCACTATAAATCCCAAGCATGCCTCAATACTTCTGTTTCCTAGGCTGGCTTCCACACAGATTCTCCTGCCTAGGTTCCTAATTTACTGGAATCCCTCCACACTCATGTTAACAGTTCTCTTTTGGATATCAATATAATTTGTAAATAATTTTGTTTGAAATGATCTTATTTTTAGCTAAAAATAAAATGAAAACTACCTAAGCAGTTTATGATTTCATTATTTTATTTCTACAATTAAATTGATATTACATATTTCTTTCTTATACTTTTGTCTCCCCAAACACTGCCACCTATGCCACCCCCTTGCTCCTTCTCAAATTTATGGCCTCTTTTTCTTTAACTGCTATTGTCACACATATGTCTAAATGAATAAATATATGAACACAGTCTTCTGAATATGTTTAGTGTTGTTTATATGTGTTTGGCTTCATTGCTGACTCCCTGCAATGGGATAACCAATTAAGGGTTCATCTGTGGAGCTTACTTCTCTCTCAGCAGTCTGTAGTTTTCTGTATTGACTTAATTCAAGAGTTTGGCTCTGTGAGACTACCTTCTTCCAAAATAACATGTCTGATTTCCTTTATATTATTGGAGACAATCAAAGCATCAATATGCTTTCTGTTGTAGTTGTTGCCAGCAGGGGATTTATTAAAAAATGTTGCTCAAACCCATTATTTGTGCATATTGAATATCATATTTTTCTGGTTTGGTAAATATTCACTACACAATGGGACATTTGAATAAATTACATAATAATTTCTGCATCAATATTATACAAATAATCTCATGAAGTTTAGATATTAGGCTACAATATAGATACTGAGGTAAATCATACATGAATAAGTCTCTATCATTTTACATAATATATATATATATATATATGAAGTCATGTGCCAATTAACAATTGGTATACATTATGAGAAATATACTGACCTATGACATTATTGCATCGAAAACACTTCTGGGTGGAGTGCCCCACACTCTGGGTTATCCCTCCTCAGCTACACATTTCTGTATTGAATACAGCAATCATAACACCATGGGACCTGTGTAAGCAAGTGTATGCAGATATAGAAGCTGTGTGGCATAAATGCAATAACAATAAAAATCATGCCCCTGTATAGGTCCTTGACTGGGAATGGAGCTTAAGAAGCAGGAAGTGTTCTGGAAGTGGTATTGGGTTAGTCAATGATGGGCAGTGACAGAAAAGAAGAGCCTGAGTCAGTACTGTACACTGACGACCATCAACACTGTGTGCTCATGCTACCGTAAAATTACTTTTAAAATAATTTTAACGGTATTCTTATCTGTTTGATTCTAGCCTAGAGTAGACTTTTATTTCAATAACTATATGTTGTCCTTGTTACTCCATAGACTTACTTTTTAATAATTTAGCCTTAGATAATTTTGTAGATGTATACAATTAGTTTTGATTATACCCACCACTCCCTAGGCTCACTACAAACCTTGCCTCCTAATGTGATATACTATTGTAGTCTACTGAGTCCAGTTAGTAAATCTTAGATAGCAAGAAACACAGTGTGCAACCATAACAATTACTTTGTATATTCATTCTATTATTATACCTTATTTTCTGTATTTAGACATCTTACTTTTAAATTATTTTTGATAAAAATGAAGACACAAATCTAAATATTAGTCTAGGACTCTGAGGATCAGACTCATGTTTGTATGTCTTCCATATCTGCTCATGGTCATCAGGATTGTGCCATATTCTGTCATAGAGACTTCTGGGATGTCTTAGTTTGCCTGAGACTGTTTTATACTTAGATATATATATATATATGTATATATATTTTCATATTTATATGTATGTATGCATACAAACATCAATATAATGATGTCAGCTTACCTACAATACTGTCCATCTATCTGTGCTGTTTCTAGTGGGAATGTTTTCCACAGTCTGTGGCTCCTTAACAGTTGATTTCAAGTGGGTGGCACTGCATGAAGAGGTTTAGCTGTAGGAAGCATGTGACTAGTGGCAGGGTTTGACAGTAAATTTTTTGCCTACTTTCAATTTACTCTCTCTGCTTCATGCTATATTTTAGGACATGAGTTCTCAGCTTCTGCTCCCGCTGCCATGCCTTCCACTTGCTGCTGTACCTCCCCGTTTTAAAGCAAAAGAAACTCTTGTACAAGTTGTCTTGGTCACTGTGTTCTATCACAACAACAGAAAAGTAGTGAATACAGCATCCAAGATCTCAAAACAGTTAGCTTATGCAATGAGATATACCTGAATAGAATCCTTTCTTGTTGCTTTTTGTTTTCTTTTTTCTACTTTAATTTGTTTTCATGCAATATATTTTGATTGTGTTCTTTTCCCCCTCCAGGCTTCCCCCAGGTTCTCTCTGTGACTTAACTTCATGTCCTCTCTTTCTCTAGCTCTCAAAACAACAGCAGCAACAATGATGAATATCAAAACAGGCAAAATAAATAAATGAAATATGAAATAAAATACCTGTCAATAACCCAGAATCTGTTTTGTATGGGTCTATAGAACTGACATGGATGGAGTACAGAACTGGCACTCCACTGGAGAAAACTGATTTCCCCCTTCCCAGCAGGTATCAGTTGCATATTTTCTTGATTAAAAATCAGTAGCCCTCCTATACACAAAGGATAAAGAAACTGAGAGGGAAATCAGAGAAACATCACCTTTCACAATAGCCACAAATAGCATAAAGTATCTTGGGGTAACACTAACCAAGGAAGTGAAAGATCTATTTGACAGGAACTTTAAGACCTTGAAGAAAGACATCGAGGAGGACACCAGAAAATGGAAGGATC